>JARKIE010000100.1:0-274462 GCA_029378255.1 Mycena rosella | reverse complement strand
TGTTAACAACCTCTGCCCCAGCTAAAAACAACCTACTCACCAAATACTTTCGGAGTCGGATTATACGACTAAGGAGGCCTTCTAAAAAAAACATATTCCATCTCGGCATCCTTGATTCGGAGCCAGCATTGTGCTCGATCGTCCCTTCTTGACAGGCTGTGAAACTCGGTCCGACGGCACATGCTGAGAAGGCTGTTCTACTGCACTAACGCAGTGACCAGTTGTAAAATATGCCTTCTGTACTGAATAACCACACACCTCCGACTCTATGTACTTGTAGGGATGCAACACCATATTGACCGTGACATGGCCGTTGCCGTTTTTGCAGGCAACGGGCACGACCGTGATCGTGATCGTTGCCGAAAGAAGCAACAAATCAATTTTCATCTGTTGTTACACTGAGAGCAGTAATTAAATAGCCACAATGGGTGGCATCCGGGGGACGATTAGGATGTCCCTCGGACCATAGAGATTTTTTTTTACGAATTTTTACGAACTTTTTCAATGTCCCGATTATTTTCAGGCAACGAGGCCTATAGTGACCATGACACCGCGAAAAAAAGGCGACGCAACGCGGCCATCGTGACCGTGACCGTTGCGTCCCTACAAGTACATACAGTATATAAAAACCACACTCCGAATTAAATAAACCTAGCACCGAGGTGCACTGTTCACAGCGACAAAAATACTCCCTCTAGAGGACGTACTATTCTAAACTAGCCCGGGTTACCACCTCACTCAGCCGCAGTCCACATCACAGCACGACACATTCACTGTGAGTCCGGTAATGCAGGATGACGTTGGCGACTTCCCGGTTTATGTAAAGAGTGTAAGGATGGTTTAGAAATAAACAAGGGATATGGCCCGGCGCAGGGTGGAAGGGGAAAATTAATTGCACGTGAATCAGCTGGTCAACTCGGTCAATTCAGGATGCCGCCACCGAGGTCCTCTGGGATTTTTTTTTGTAATTTTTTTTGACGGGCCGCCGGGAGCTTCTCCGAGATCAAGGGCACTCCCAAAGGCCGGCGGTTTTGTTTTCAGTGCCATATTATGTTCACCGAAGTCCTAAACGGTGGTCGATGTTTCCGCAGTCTGAGCGATGGTCGCGGCCGCCCAATGATGACATGATAACTGGACTAAAAATTTGAAATTCAAGTGGACCACTCATATATTTTCCCCCTACCTCCGTGTTCCAAGCCATGGATAGGTAGCAGTATGATCTCCTACTTGGACTGACCAACGACTACCTTGACCCATCGAAGGACCTTGGGATTGCTGAACTCGGTGAACCAAAAGCGGCCGTAGGCACCCAGCCGGCCCTCAGAAGCCGAAGTGGATTTCAAAAAGCACGACTTGGGGTAAGGGACGATGGATGGACGATGGTGGATGGTAATTTTTACACATATTTTACGAACTTTACAAACTTTACACCCATTTCTTACCGTAAATTATGGTATTTTTTCTCAGGCCTGGGGCACTGTAAATTACCGTAAATTATAGACCCTCTACAAGATACGAGGATCCCCCAGAATCGATATGTACCGTAAATTACATCCAGGGTTGGAAATAATACCTGTCAATCAGCTGTCATGTACATACATCATTCACCGTTCTTTAAAAAGATGCTCCTGGTTCGTTGAACTTGGCATGTGTTTGGGTCCTTTCTCCATCTGCACTCATCTCCATTCTCTCTCCTTGCATTTTATCCTACACATGGTGAGTCATGCATTGGTGGATCCGTTAATGCAACCAAAACGCAACTACAGAGATGACGGAAACTCCCTTGCAGGGTTCCCACGAGATCCCAGATCAACCTCGATATTTGTCAAGAATTCGCTGCCGTTTCACCCTGGCTTGACGCGGCTCAGTTTCTCTCCCGTACGAGTGGCTCCTCTCCTCTTCATTCTAATTGTCAACTCAAATGGCCGAGCGCACGGAAAACTACGCTTCGGACGGCATCCGCATCCCCATAGGGTTATTTCTCCCGGTCCTCAGTCCTCGGCGTCAAATGGACCCTGGCAGTGCAAATTAACTACGGCTACATCGGATACTATTCAAACAAATATCTCCAATTGTGCACCTTAATGTTTACACTGTACGCGCAGTTGTTACTATGTACTGTGAGCTGGAGAGTTAACCCAAATCTGGACGGTCGCGACGAACAGACGGGACCATGAGCCCTCCGGCTCTCTGCACGGCACAATCCTCTCAGGCTCCCCAAACTCCTACTACCCGATTGGGAAACTAGAACGGCCTCGTGGGCCTCTGAACAGCTGTCGAGGCAGTCCATCACGCCAGCTGCCACTTCATTTGCAACCGATCCGCAGTACACTGCCAACCGTTTCACCAGTGTGATCCAGAGGAAAGGCAAAATGTGGAATAAAGAGGTCAGATCCGTGGATTTCCACTGGAGAACAAGGCAGAGGAGGACACTGGTGGCGCCAGTGGAAATCTTCAAATTGCCAGTAGAAATCTTAAAATTGCTTGCCGACGTCGGACAGGCCAAGAAAGGTAATACATTTGGTTAATGCCAGCAATAAGAATCGAACCCACGACCAAAAGTTGCACTGATTGGGAATAGCGCACTATCCAACTAGACCATACATCTGTTGGGAAGTCAGCCACTGGTGGTATTATATCGCATTCAATAATTCTTCTAATTTGACTCTGCACCACGCAATTGTATCTGGGGGCCTTTATTCCTAAGTAAATACTAATCCAGCAGGAATAGCCACTTGATCTCTTCAGGGCTTTGCATGATGGTCAAAAACGCGCAGTCCCGCCCGCTCCTGAGGAGCCTCGAAAAAATAGCACAAGTCCGCGCATCACCGCCGTAGCTGATGGGATCATGAGCAGAGGAATTCCACAGAATCTACCAGTGTCATCCAGTGCCTTGTTCTCCAGAGGAAATCCACAGGGCAACCAGAGTCATCCACAGATCAGATCTGTGGATTTCCTCTGATTTGGATTCCTCTGGATGACACTGGTGAAACGGTTGGCAGTGTATCTGCTAGTATCTGCCGCAAGCCGCGTACGAGACGGCACTTGTTGTGCTGCGGCCACGTAGCTCTTTGCGCAGCCACCTCGTTCAGTTCAAAAAAGCACGTCTGCACGCTCAATTCCCCCGGATTCTCCGCCTGCACTCTTCATGCATAATTGGATTTCGATTTGACCCAAATTCCGCAAGCCTACGCAACACGAATCTTCCCTACGGCTCAAGGATATATTCAAGATGATGCTATGAGTGTGCTGCGTCTCGGGGTTCACCATTCTCTCGGTGCCATCAATCTCGGTGCCTCCCGCCTCGACGCTCTAAGCGCTGCCAACTTCCAAGTCGAACACACCAATCCTTCTGTGTTTTAATCCCTTTCGGTGTAATTCAAAGATATTTCCAACTGCGAGTCGCGTGCCCCTACGCAACGGTTGCTGTTCTTGAATATTTACCGAGTTGGTCACCATCATTCCGGACAGTCTTGCGTACCGACTCTGCCGTGTTACATCGGCGAGCCGACTGAAGAGCCAACCGCGAAACATTTACAGGTGTCCCGCGGGCCGATTTTCGTGCTTTAAGTAAGTTCAGCTACGTTCAACCTCAATCTCTCAATCTTTCCCTGACATCATGTTACGGATCGTGACCTTCGTGCCGTAGGAGTCCGAGAAAGTTCATTATTTTCACTCTTCCTGCAGCACCAATTGCACCTCTCTGGTTGACACAGGGCTGATGTGACAATACTCTGTCTTAACTACATGCAATTTATCGTGTGCCCGTCCAAATTTGGATTCAACTACACCCGTACCTTGAGAGCTGAGGTTCTAAGAAACCTAGGGCTCCCCACCGTAGCCGTAAAATACGGCATACGGTACGGGTTCATACGGCAACCCGTACCGTCTCGTATGACCCTGTGGTGGGACCTTGTACGGTTACGGCCGGCCCCGTAAGTGGTACCGTATAAGGCCGTACCGATACGGCCGTATACGGCACCTATACGGGCCGTAAATCGAACCCCAGTGGTTCGATTTGCTGTTTCGGGCAGCCGGGTCCGAAGCCGCTGACGCGTCGCGTGTGATTTCCTTGTGATTCACTCCCATCATCTGCCGGGTGCCCGAGTCAACTCAAGACTGACACTCTGAGTCGTGCCTGTCGAATCTCTACTCCAATTGGTCACTGTCAGCATGTATCTATCAAATATACTGTGTTCAACTACGCGGTCAAGGTGTACTACTATCAGACCAGAACTCCGCAATTTCTTCCCAGTGCGCTAAGCGGCGGCTGATCCCAATTTCACGCGCCCGGCGCATCCGGTCGGCCTAATTCACCGAAATCCAGAAGATTCTATGGCTGCCGAGCAGGTATAAAATGTAGTGCCCTGGCTAATCAATTCGCTACATTTTTCTCAGTGACCATGTCCGCATTTGCGCGCGAGCGTATCAAAAAAGGTTAGATTTCGCCTTCTGTTGTTAGACACTCATAACTAATGGTCTTCAGCTCATAAGGGTCGCGAGACGCGTGGCGTCTTGGTTGAATCCACAGTTTACACTGTTGGTGCTTCATCATCCTCAATTATCAGTGTTTTTGCGAGCTCTCTGTTTCTGCTATTCCCCTTCCTCGCATGTCAATCTGCACTAGCTGGGGCATCTTATCACTTATCGTTGTCTTGGTCATCGACTCTCGTCCTCGCTCTCCGTGCCCAGTCCATTTCAACCGCTGATGCTCTTGCTCTCGGGGGCTATCTCTATGTTTACTGGTGTCTCATTTGTATTTATTTCCGTGAGCGCCATTCACCGTTCCACATCAGAGTCTAATTCTGCGTGTCCCCATGCTCTGAATGTTGTCAAATATCAAACATTCCGTACTCCGTGGAGGTACCGCCGTGACCATGTTTCGCATATGCGGCTGGACCGTCTACGACGAGCATGCGGCTGGACCCAATCATCAACGACCAATTTAGAGCCGCATCCCAAAGCAGGTGATAATTTTTCTTTCCCTCGATCTCCCTCCATTAATTATTTGTAGACTCTGTCCCTAAACCGTTCACAATCTTTATCAACGGCGCAAAAGCGGGTAGCCTCATCATAAGTGAGCTATGTCCGTCTCGCTTCATAGATTCTGGTTAGTAACAGCCCAAATTCTAGCAGTGACCCCAATGACCACGGTTTCTGACATCCGCGAGGCTCTTTGTCACGACAGACATGCATCGTGTGATAGTCAGGGACCCATATACCTCCTGGGTCGCCGTCTGCCGCTGATAGGTTCGGAGACAATGTCTGATCTCGGTGTCCACGGCCTCCGCCATTTTATAATGCCTCCCCGTTTGTTGGGCGGGGCAAACAGTACGTGTTTTATCTCATTTCGTACCGTTTATTAACTAAATAACTATGCTATAGGTTCAATGTGGCTGTTGATAAGAACGGCTGGGAGCAATGCGCCTTAAACCCGGATGGTACCTATAAGAATGCAGAAGACATCGATTTCGGAGACGATCCTGGGGCAGATCCGGGATCTTCATCTGGTAAGCCGATAGTTAAATTGCACGATTCTCGTGTCAAACCGTGTTTAGGACCATCTCGTCCGAAGCGTGACAAGAACAAGCGCATGCTGGACGCCATTGTGGTCGAGCAGGAGGAAGAGGAAAGAGATCCCCGCCCGAGGAAGCGTAAGAACAAGGCTCGAGGTGTAACAAGCGCCAAGGCCAAGAGCAAAAAGCCCGCGGGTATGGTATCCGACCCCGAGGATGCAGAGTATTCGGGTAAAAATTCAGAGGACGCCAGTGACTCTGACAGTGACGCGGACGCGAAAATGTCGAATGCGGAGGTATGAGGTTTGTACAGTGGGTTGCTATTTCGTGTGCTGAAATACTGTTCAGATTGCGGATGGCCTCCCCACTAAGACAATTCCGGCGGGTAAATCCCGCCGCGGGGAGAAGCAACCGCGTAAAAAGAGAAAAATTACCCAGCCCAGCGGGCAAACTGCCAATTCTGGTGAACCTTCGAACCTCGCGGAAACGGAGGATACTGAGGCGACAGCTCAGGTATGTTTCCAAACCTGTACACATCAATTTCCGCACTAAACGTTTCAAGTTCGGTGCCCGAAGCAATCCCATTCGGCACTTCTTCGACAACATTACCAAATCTAACCACGGCCAAAAGGTCGAGGCGGGGGATAAATTTTATCGTTGCTTCCATGGTGAGTCCAAGAAAGTACTCAAAATCTCGAAGCGCATGCACTCCAGCCTGAATGGTGAGCATTTCCGAGTACCAACGCTATCGCTAATGAATTTATTCAGGCCTAATCGGGCACTTAAAAACCCACGCGCCCGACATGTACCGGTTCTACGAAATCTTGAAGGCTCGGAAGATGCCGCTGACGACTGAGGAGACCGAGATTGCACACGGGCAAAAGACCTTTGCAAACAGAGATGATTTAATCTCGTTTCTCGAGCAAACTCAGCTTGGGGCAGCCGCAGCAGATCCAGCTCAGTCAACTATCCGAGAGGCGTTCGGGCGTGCGAGTGAGAAGGCCCTTGTGAGTTTTATCCCGCCCTGTGAAACCTTGTTAACCTTCGAGCGTAGGGTAACTGGAGTCAAGCGAAATTTGAACAGCTTCTTGTGGAGTGGTTAGTCGCATGTGACCAGCCATTTCAAGAGGTCGAACGCCCCGAATTCCGCCGTCTGCTGGAATATGCCCACCACCGTGCGACCGGCCTCAAAATTCCTTCCTCGTCGACGGTTGGGCGGCGGGTTGAGAAGATGGAAGAAGTATTGACAGCTGAGTTGAAATCATTCTTTGCGGTAAATCTCAAGTTCGCTGCCCAGTTTGTTGGGCTGATCACATGGTATAGTCTCTGCAAGCGATGGTTTCAATTTCTCTGGATGCATGGACATCCCCGAATGGCTACGCATTTCTTGCGATCGTGGCTCATTATGTCACGAACGACGGGAGGCTGGGTAAATAAGTTGTCCTCGCACCCTCCAATGGCTTACCACTGTAACAGAGGAACTTCTGATCGATTTCAAAGAACTCATAGGCGAGCATTCGGGCGAAAATATGGCGGATGTTGTTTGGACGACCTTGGAGCAATACGGGTTGATCGGCCGGGTACGCTGTTCATTCCCTCTTCATGTGCGGTGCAACTAAATATCAACATCTCTCTAGGTCCTTGCTTTCATGATGGACAACGCCACAAACAATGATACCCTTGTCCAAGCCATCGAAACAAGGTGCGCACGGAAGGGAATCCAATTTTCGGCCCAGGATTCCCGTCTGCGCTGCATGCCACACACAGTTCACCTCGCCGTTATTCAGGTCCTTGGAATTAAATTCATTCTCCCAATATTCGCTGACGTATTTCGATAGCTTCTGAAGGCAATAGGTGCCGTCGAGAAGAACACAACGCGAAAAAAGGCGCAAGCTTCGCCTTATCAGGACTGTGTCACCGCCGCACCTGAGTCCGAGCAGCTCGATGAAGACGCAGTGGAAATCGACGATGAAGAAGATGAATCCTCTGAAGTTATTCCTGCTGGAATTACAGGTTCTGTCCGGAAGGTGCTCTATTAGTATCGCGGCGATGTACATAAAAATTTTATGTACGAGTCCATAGTGCAATAGTCTCACTCGCTTCTGGGGTTTGGCAGGTGTCAGCTGTCTGATCGGATTCAATACGTAATGTATTGGGTAATAGAAGGAACAAGGGCTTCGGGACAAGTTCGGGATGTCAGGCGGGACGGGGCGGGCCGGGAGGGGCGCATCACCACGGCCATCATCCGCATCAGGGCGCGCGACGACAGGCACGCCACCGGGCGACACGATCAAGGCATCATACAGATCAGGTTCGGCACGATGCCAAGCATGCCGTGTACTGTCTCATGATTAGGGCGCCTCGCTGTCCCGACAGCCGTCGCCAACATCCCCAATCAATAACGTACATAAATTGTTCAATAAATATCCATTAAAAAAAGAAAAAAAAATCGATCCTGGGGCACCCAACGCGCCCGGACGCGTCGGAAGCGCGCCTTCGCTGCACATCATCGCGCCGCCGCCCACCCAGCGTGCACCCCACAGTGCTCATAAATTCCCGAAAAAATCACCGTTAAAAAGAGAGAAAAAAAGCGCACCTGATGCGAGGTTGATGACCGGGTGGCGCGGCGGGGGCGACATGCGCGTTGGGCGCTTTGGCAGCCGCTGACATGAGAGCACAGCCACATTGGGCTGAACGCCGGCCTGATGATGAGGCATCAGGCGGCGCCGGCACGACGGCCGGCATGCGACAGGGATGCCGAGTTTGATGTGGCACGGCAGGATTGATTTGACGACAGAAGTGATGCGCCAGCGGGGAGCGCCGCCGGTGCGTGGGTGTGTCCGGGCGATGGCGGGAAGCGTGCGTCGAGCATACTGACGGAAAAGGATATATTTGATGTTTATTAGTAGTGTAATACATAAGTGGCGCCAATGGCAGCTCCAGTCAAGGAATATTGCTTCTCTGATGCCATCACAGTGAGACTACTGCACTCATCCCTCATAAAATTGACGCATATTAATATTGCGAAGCTTCGTCGGGTAATCCGCGCTGTTCGGTCCAGTCCTCAACGCCGTCAGCAGTGGTACACCATTCTTTCTCCGAGCAAGATTCGTAAAGGGCTTCACATGCTGATTCTCGACGTCAAGACACGCTGGTCGTCTACTCACCAGATGATCAGTATGTGTTCCTTTGCGAAATAGCTTGATGATTGGCTGATTACTCTCCAGGTCGGGCGACTAAATACCGCTCCGCAATCAACGACTTCATTGCGGCTAATCGCGATCTTCACGATGCGGAGTTGAGCGTCCAAGACTGGAACACGATTGCAATGGTCTCGGACTGGCTCCTCAATTTCCGGTCCGCTACCACCCAAATGTCGACAACCTCAAGTCCCATGCTCTCATCAACGCACTCGATATTTCGGGGTCTTCAGAAAACTCTGAAAGACAAGCTAACGGCGCTTCCTCCTGATGCACCTCCTGAGCTTGTTCAAGGTTTGACGGACGCTCATCGTAAGCTCAGCGATTATTATTACAAGTACGATCAATCACCATTCTACATTTGGGCCTCTCGTATGTGCTTAACTTTTGCCCGAGCATTTTAATGATACATTCACAGTTCTCGATCCTCGTTTCAACTACAAGAAGCTGCGGAAGGACTACGCCAACGATTATGAGCTCGCCGAATACCTCGAGACACAGAAGGCGGCGCTTCGGGTCTACTTCGACACCAAGTATCCACCATCATCTTCGACTTCTACTCCGACTACGCCCGCATCGAAATTGGCAACGCGGCCAGGGGTCATCAATTTTGCTGCCTATGACCAAGGCTCGGACGACGAGACAGAAAATGACGAGATCGAGCGCTACTTTGAGGTACCTCGTGCCCCCTGGGACACTGATCCAGTCCAATGGTGGTATGCAAGGAAGACTGAGTTTCCCCGTATGTATCGCCTGGCACGGGACATTATGTCAATCCCCGGTATGCTAGTTGCTCTTCTCGTCATTCCCATTGCTCACACATTGCGGCAGGGTCTGCGGTTGCTGTTGAGCGCGTGTTCTCGGGCGGTAGGGACACAATTTCCCTGCGGCGGGCAAGCTTAAAAGCCTGAGACCATTCGGACTTTGATGTTGCTGAAGCATCATCTGCGTTTGAAGCGCAAGGGTTGGGAAGATGCACTTCGATTGGCTCAAGCGTTGTAGATTTTAATTTTTTTGCCTCACATACGGCCGTAATGTACCGTAACGTACCGTAAGAAAGTGCCGTACCGTCCCGTAAGACCCTGTGGAGATGACTTTACGGTTACGGGTACGGTCGCCTGGTCTGCCGTATGGCGCCGTAAATTATACGCCCGTAACCGTATACGGTACGGTGGGGACCCCTAACTTAGAAACCCCCTTCGCTGGGGCGAAGCGAAGGCATAGCTTGTCCATCATTAGAATCCACCCTCTTCTCCGGCCTGTCGACCCGTGTGTCACATTGCCGATGCGTATTACCAGCTTACTAGTGCTGTCTAAAATTGGTCAATGTAGATTACATTGACCCAATTTTACACGTAAATTACAGGGTAAAATACGTAATTTACACCCAGGCCAGCGAAAAAGCCGGATTTTTCGCGTTTCTTTCGCTACAGCTTACCATGACCGCCTCGAACGACTCACAAGCCAGAACCCGCTCGCCAGATGGCTGGCCATATAATCTTCAAGAACTTCTAGGGCCAGACCACCTACGCCAGTAAGACAATGCCATCGAAATACGAGATCTATGGAGTCACTAAAATGCGAGCAGGTCGTGCGCCGAAGTCCCTGGGATACCACGCAACTGGAACGAGAGTTGGAGTATCGTGAGTGCATGCCTCCTCAGTTTCATACCTGACTGACGCCCCTACAGCTACGTGCCACACTTGACACACTTGAAGCAAGTGGGTACACCCCGTATATGGCAGTCCTAGGCCTGCTCCACGTCGAGCTTATACGTGAGCAGAACCTGGCCTTGGACTCTCTCTCGATTTCTCTCTCGATGGAGGACCTCCAAGATCGCCTTGGGACGAACTACGTTCCCTCAGCGACCGAGCGAAAACAGCTCCTGGAATTTTGCGCTCAGGGCTCGCAGAAGATCTCCAAGGTGACTGCGGAAATCGACATCGATCACCATCGACTCATCAGCTCGTATGCACGGTGTCTGGCGCTGCGTAGACGGGTGGATCCGCACCTAGAGCTGATCTCTCCCATGCGTGCGGTACCACCCGAAATTCTGCAGGAAATTTTCATGGCGTGCCTGCCGGAGGATCACAATGCTATCATGCATACCTCTGAGGCACCACTGCTCCTGGGTCGCGTTTGCAGCGCTTGGCGGACGATATCGCTGTCGACTGCCGCGCTGTGGGCCTCTGTCCATGTCGTTATTCCCCTCGTACATCCCATCCAGCAATCCCATCCCGGATCCAACGAGGAATTGCCCCCCGATCTCAATGTCATGAAGCGTAATGAAGGCTTTCAGATCTGGCTACAACGCTCCGGCGATTGCTCATTATCGATCTCGTTGTTCCATGGATCCTCCTGGGGCATGATACCACGGCCTTTTCTGGACACAGCGATCAGCTACAGCCGACGCTGGAAGGCGATTACCCTCCTCCAGGTCCCGGACCAGGATCTTGAGGGTCTGTTTAGCCTGGGTCCGGAAGATGTACCGTTGCTCGAAGCGATCGAAATTGCTGACAACAGCTGGGTTGCAGGACCAGGCCACGCATATATGAACTTCTATGCGGTCCCACCCAATCTGCGCACTTTCTCGCTTCAGCGCATCGCCGGCCGACGGCTCCCTGCCTGCTCGTGGCATCACGTTACCGACCTCCACTTGGAATCCGAAATATCATTTTACACTCCTGATATCGAACAGACCCTGGACCTGATTGAGCAATGTGTAAATCTGAAAAGCTGTCGGTTGGCATTGCCCACCAATCGGGGCCCCCCCGCGGGCCCCTTGCCTGTGGTCTCGACATTTGCCCCTCGCCGGATTACACTTCCACACCTGCACACGCTCTCTGTGCGGGCATCATCGGCGATGGATGCGGTGTTCAACTTGGCGTGCATTTTGGACAGTTTCATCGTCCCCGCGGTCGAGAAGCTTACAATCTGGAATCTCCAAACTCCTGATACTCCGGTGCTCGATGATCCCCCCGTCCTTTCGGATATAATGATCGCCCTCGACCAGCTCGTTGAGCGCTCTTCGTGCTCTCTTCGCTCGCTGTACCTCGATCAGCCGACGGGCGACATCGGATTTTTACATCAGTGCCTGCGGCGAGCCCCCGGACTCGCTAAACTTGCATTAATGGACCATCCCACCCGCCCAGTCGGGCTCCTGCCTATCCTCGGTCAACTAATAGCATCCCCGTCGTCTCCGATTCCCCCATTGTGCCCCAGCCTCATACGTCTCCGGCTGGGGAGCGTCGATATCGCCGACTCAGACCATCCTGTTCTGCAGAACCTGATTGAAACCCGCTGTGGTACCCCCCCGAATCACACCACTCAATTGAAGGCGCTCGACCTTATCCTCAGGCACGCGTGGAGCTCGAAGACACCATTGGAGCCTTGGCGCTTTTTGCCATCCCAGGTTGATGTTTCCGAACCCTATGATTATCGCAAGGATAACAGCAGGGAACGCTGGGGGGGCATCCTGACTGAAACCATGGGGCCTGGCCAGACCTGGGGCTACTAGTGACTCCTCCTCCGTTGCGGATATATTCTTCTAGTCCTTGTTATTTTTCCGTGGAAATTTACAATGTTCAGCCGTGTTTACTTAGTTGAAACAGTCATAGATTCATTCACGAATTGCTTCAAGGTCGGCCATATCAATTGACCAAGAATCCGCCGGTCGCCAGAAATGTTGATCGTGATTTTCGGATCTCATAGTCCCTGGATCCTTCGATGATATTGCTGCTCCAGACAACCGGGGCCCCATTCGAAATCGGCTCACCACCCGTTTGAACCGCCTCCACGAAAATCGACACAGCGATGGGGTTTTCGCTGTGCCAGAGGATGTTGCGGAGCCGCTCACGGCTGCTGCAGGTCCATCCTTGTCTGTACGCAATTAGGGCCCGCCGATAAGGAGGGGGACTTGATTAAACACACATGTGTATAAACCCGCCCGGTAAGCAGGGCGAACAGTCGATGTTCCAGGAGAGAAGCGGGATGAGAGCAAGGTACTGAGCCACGAGAATTGAGCGAATAATGCACCAGTGAGGAATCCGGATTGAACCGCGGTGTGTATGAGGCGGTTGAGCACCTTGTCCGTGCGGGTGATGTTGGTCTTCGGCTCGAGAATTTCACAACGAGTACTATTCTATCCCCCCATGTGTCCACGAGTTTGATCTCACGCGATAATTTTGTATCCTTAGGAAATATTTCCCTCGGCACCTGGAGTTAGGTGTATTCATGGCTTTCCTATGCCCTCAAATATTTCAGAATTTATGGACTTGAGCTGCAGAAAGTACGAACCTTCCGATGATGGATCCAGAAGTGGAATCGGTTTTGGCGTGCGTTTTGGCGTGTGGGAAAAGCACATCAAAACCTTCCTTTTCTTTTCTTTTGTACGTTGTAAGGCTCAGATTCGTCCAAGCTTTCATCCAGCGATTTTTAAAGCATGTACACACATCCATGAATTTTATCGGAGGGCCCGAGTTCGAGATGCGGTCGGGATCAACGATAATTCCACATCAGGGTGCGTGGACACATCAGGGGATAGAATAGTATGGCTTCACGAGGCGCTAGATGTGCGATAGCTGAGAAGCTGGTGCGGCCCACCGGCAATGATGCCGTTGGGTCGTGCGTAGATGCCTTCGGGCGAGCTCTGCGTGGGGAGATGCCAAGAATGGATATCTACTACAGGTCCCTGCCAAACACAACCAAACACCGCCTGGCCAGATCCTCCTACCACATGTGCCCACCGCAACATGGCGACGTCCTCGTCGCCTCTGCTTCTACTCCCACCACTCTGTCCCCTCTTCCAGTCCTTTCCCGATTTCCTCGACGTGCCACCGCTCCACTTCTGCGATCTCCGCCTCTCGCAACGCCGCTACTGCTTCTGCCTCGGCTTCGGCCTCCTTCCCTTCCTCTTGACGTACTCGT
Source organism: Mycena rosella (assembly GCA_029378255.1). Taxonomy (NCBI): domain Eukaryota; kingdom Fungi; phylum Basidiomycota; class Agaricomycetes; order Agaricales; family Mycenaceae; genus Mycena; species Mycena rosella. Next base: position 260,820 of record JARKIE010000100.1, on the reverse strand, counting down.
GTCATGAACGTCGCCTGCGCAATCGCCAGTGGTGTTCCTTCCCTCGCGACGTAGGGCCGTAGTCGCCTCGAGCTAAATGTACCATCCATGCCAATGCCATTCACGGTTTCCAGCTCGTACGAATTGAGGATGCGTGCTGTGACGCGATTCGGCTCGGAACAGCGAACGGTAAGCTTCCTATCATTGCTCATTGTGTAAGTGAGGTCGCTCCGGTATACCTGCATGAGCTCTCCGCGTTCGAAGGTTACGACGCCAGCGCGTGACGCTAGAACTTTGCGGTCGAACGCCGCCTTCCTCCCCATGGCGTAGGCTACTAGACCGGTGACCGGTCTGTCTACCGACACTTGTGATCCCGTTCTGTCTACGAGATCACAAGTGTCGGTAGACAGACCGGTCGATCTGGCTTTGAATTCAGATGACAAGCGGCGGCACTGCCACTTCTCATGTGCAAGTCACGTTTGATGCCCCATCACTGGGCATCAGCGGGCGATTTCCGACTCGGTTCGATTATCGTTCCATGCGCCCTTTTTTCCATTCAACAGAGATGCCACGAAACTCTTTCAATACTTTACCTAATGTTATTAGATGCATCTACGATCACGTAGAAATAATTATAATCCCCCCAAACATCAATTACATGTTTTAAAAATGGATGCACGACTTGGGAATCGAACTCGCACGGTGTGCGCACTGTGATGGGGCATCAACACGTGGTCGCCCGCTTGTCATGGGAATTTAAACCCAGATCGACCGGTCTGTCTACTGACACTTTGTTCTCGTAGACAGATCGGTTACCGGTCTAGTAGGCTACGCGATTGGCGTATCCATCAAGTCGCTGTTGTTCCACGTACGCCATGTGGATTGCCGCATCCTCGGCTGTCAGCGCTGTCGCTGCGATTTCGATTGGCGTTGTTGGTGTGTTAACAATTTGACCGAATAACAGCTCCTTCGGAGAGAACTTTACCGAAGATAGCAATCTCCTGTTCATGATGCTGATCGCTTCCTCGAAGTGGTCGGGCCAATTGGCCGGCAGGGTATCTTTCGTCACCGAGCGCCACACGTCTTCCCCCACGTTCGGGGCGCACAAGCGCGCGAGGATGTATAGCAAGATCCTATTTGCGCCCTCGACCAAGCCATTGATCCACGGTGAGTACGCCGATACTAGATGGAACTTGATACCGCGTTTATCGCAGAACTTCTGAACTCGTTTGTTTTTGAAGTGCTTCCCTTGGTCCGATTGGAACGTCTCCATCGTTAAGTACCTGTCGCAGATATCCCCGAGTGCACCTTCCGTTGTCTCTGCCGACCCAGCGACCAGGTACTTGTACCCCCACACGTTCTGGGTGCACGTGTCCAAATATAAGCCTACATTCTTGAAGCCGCCATTCCCCTCTGGCAACGAGAGGTAATCACCCACGACTAGCTCGAACGGGTGCCGCCGCAGGACTGGATCTAGCAGTGAATGTAGGTTAGTCGGCCCGAATCTCTTGCATTTCGCACAGTCGGCGATCGCGCTGACAATTGACTCGTCCAGCCTCGGACTATGGTATTTGTCCATCAACGCCAACTTCACGTTGTCACGATGGAAGTGGCCACCGTTGGCATGCACTTCCGCTTCTCGCACCCGCACCTCCGCGCGCGTGATGCACTCTCTCCGTGCTCGTGCCCTCGCCGGTACTCCACCCCCAAGCCGCCACAGTTTACCACTCCCGATGAAGTACTGTGTTGCTCGGTGGCGCGCGCGCTTCCGGAGCTTTAAGCTCGACCCGAAGTCGAGCTCGAGGATGGCGTCGATGACCTGCAGGTACATCGGCTCCTCTTTGAAGCGCTCGCGCAAAGCCGCCGTGCCTTCCGGCACTGGCATGACCAGGTACGTCTCACCAACCTCTTTCACGACGAACAAGTCGTTGACGATTCCCGCCCGCGACTCCCAGTCCGGGGAAACTGTCCACTCGCTACCGTCCCCCGCTTCTTTCGGCCGCCCCTCGTGCGCCCTGCTCAACGCGTCTGCGACCGCATTCGTGGTACCTTTGATGTGCTGCGCCCCGACAATCTTGTAGCCCATGACGCCGTCCCGCCAGCGTGTGTGAGTAACGTTCAGCTTGTCATTGACCATGATGTCGCGCAAGGCCTGGCAGTCCGTCTCGAGCTTCACGGGCTGGCCCCAGATGATGTCGGAGAACTTGTCCAGTGTGTATTTTAGCGCCGCGAACTCCAGGAGATGCGGCTGGTAGCGTTCTTCGGCTGGCGAAGTACGTTTCGACGCAAATGCAATCGGGTGGCGTCGCAAGACCACTTTGCCCCCAGGTAGTACCGACGACATCATCTGGGAAAGGACGCCTGCGAAAGCGTCCTTGCTCCCGTCCGTTGTGACGATGAACGGGAAGTCGCGCACTGTGTCGAATCGCGGCGCCTGCAATACCGGGTCAGAAATCATGATGCGTTTGAGATTAACGAAACATCTGGCGTGTTTTTCCTCCCACACTGGTGCGAGCTTGAAAGCCTTCATTGCTAGCCGGAAGACCTGTTTTTTTGCGCCTGCAGGAACTTCTGCTAGCTTGACCAAGTTGCGCAAGTCTTTCTCGACCAACGCATACCCTTCGATCAAATCACGGAAGTACGATGTTAGTCCCAGAAACGCGTGCAGATTTAGCGCGTCCTGCGGCTGCTGCCAACACACAATCGCCATGAGTTTTGCCGCATCCGGCGCAACTCCCTTCGGCCCGACCGTTGCACCAGCGAAGACTGCTTCCGTCATGAAGAGCTTGGTCTTCATCGCGGACAGCGACAAGCTCGCCTCGCGGAATCTGTCAAAGATGATGGTGAGTTTGTCCATCATCTCTGCGAAACTATCCGCTGCTGTCCCGCCGTCGTCGACGAACAGCTCCATTATTGCCTTGACCAACAGATCATGCAGCTTCGACGCGCACATGTATCCGTACTCGGTGGGCGCGTCGGTCAGTCCGAACAGCATGCGCCTGTACGCGTAATAGCCCTTCCCCGGCACGAACATCACGATGTACGGCTGGACCGCTTCGTCGACTGGTATGGCAAAAAATCCCGAGGCGAAGTCGAAGACCGAAATATACCGATGCCCCGAGAGTCGCCGCTGCTTATCGCGAATCTCGCCCTGCGGAACCGGGACAACCTTGAGCAGCTCGTTGAGTTCGTGGAAGTTTTGGCAAATTCGCCATTTCGGGGCCGTAGTCGTCTCGGGCAATGTAACTTTGGTTTCACGTGGCGGCAAGTCGTACACGGGTTCCAATCCCATGCGCACGCACTCGTCGTTGAGTACGTGCTTTAGTTCATCCTGCGTTAACCCACCCCCGTCGTGCTCCTTCTGCGCGAGCTTTATTGGCGATACACACTTGACGTCCCGTGGATGGATTGGTCGTATGATTCCTGCCGCTTCCATGATCTCGACCTGCCGGTGCAAGTATTCCGCCTGCGGCTGCATCAGCGGCCGCTGGTGAACTTTCGTACTGAATTTGTAGTCGGCTGGGATCTTTGGTGAGTACACGGCATTCTTGACCGGATTGACTTCGCTGACTGCGAGCGCAAAGATGTCCGCGTAACGCGCCACCAATGCCTGCACCTCCGCCCTCTGGTCCTCCGTGAGATCCGTTCCCAGCTGCACGAGCTTCAAGACTTCTGCAACGCGCGCCGGTTTAAACAGGTCCGTAGCCCTCATGTACACCGACTCGGCCACGACCGGTGGGTACGCTTCAATGTCGTATACGTCGGTGTCGAACGCATTACTGGGATCGTGGTCAGCTTCGACAGTCGCAACTAGAACCAGTGGCTTTGTGAGTACTCCCCTAACGGGGGTTGCGCTATCCCCCGTTGAGTTTGTGCGCGAGGACGGCGTCCCATCCATTTTCTCTTTCTCTCGCTCCTCTGCCCACCGCGTGCCTTGCGCGTTCTGTTCTGAAACGTCGTCGTCAGTATCCAGCACTGCTGCTACCGAATCGACGCTTGGTACTTCCCTCACGGGGGTTACGCGAGCCCCCGGTGAAGTTGTGCGCGTCTGCGGCCCCTCTGGCTGCTCGTGTGCTCTCTTCGCTCCGCTCCCGTCCTCGACACCCTCTGCTTGTCCTTCCCGCATTCCATTCGCCTCATTCTCGACACTCTTCTGGCCTGAAATCGTTTTCGTGTCAACTACGTCAGGTTCCGATGAATTTTTTGAAGGTACGTGCCCCGCGGGGGTCTTCGCGAACGAAAGGACCCCCTTAAAGGCTTTAGGCGCGCCGGCCAATATAGCCGGCTTTGGTATGTTCCACGTCGAAGCACCTCGCTGATTCGCGAGCGTCGCCCGCGCGTTCCTGACTGCGATGTCGACGACATCCCGCTTGTAATCGTGCACCGCGCCGAACGCGGTCTGCAGCGGTTTCCCAAACAGGAACTGCCAGCCGCCCCTGCTATCGAAGATTTCAAACGTGCCCTCGCGTCGCACGCCTTCAAGGGTTATCGCCCCGTACCACGCGCCCTGCGATGGCACGATCGCACCGTTGGCCATGCAAAATTTCTTGCGTGATGGCTGCTCGCTCCCCATGCGATGTCTGTTCTTCTTCCACACTTCGGTATCCATCGCGCTGACCATGGAACCCCCATCGAACAACACCTTTACTCGCACGTTCTCCCCTTTCGGACCTTGGATAGTTATCCAGTGCTCGAAAGGTTCGCACTTCTCCTCCCGGACTGTCCGTTGAGTTTCTACTCGGACGGCCCCTCGCCAAAATCCTCCTCCTGCGCAGGCTGCACGAAGTCCATCCACGCAAGGTCATCGAGGACGGCATTGACGGGGATCGGGGCGCGTTCGCACAGGTACTTGGTGCAGAGTCCCCGGAAGGTGGTCTCCTTCTGCGGGATCGCAGGGCCTGGGCATTCAGCGCGCCTGTGCCACGGGTTGGTGACCCTCCCGCAGCCGTAGCACTCCCCCGAGCACGGTGGCGCTCTGCCCGGGCTGAGCGGGTAGCCGGTGCGCCCGAGCAGCACCTTGTTTGCGCCGTGGACTCTTACCCACCCCGTAATCCTCCTCGCGTACTCTGCCCGCCCCGACGCTTCGTCTTGCAGCATCGACCCGGTTAATCCCTGGATGATCTTGCGCAGGTGTTCCCTCCCCTCCTCCGTCACCTCGGGCGGCACGAACAGGTTCCCCTGCCCGCCCCCCCACCTCCGAACACGCTCGCGCCCGCCGGTGCCCACGCGGGCAACGGCGCTGTGGCTGCATGCGGCGTCGCCAGGCCCGCGCGTGACAACTGCGCGGCTATCTTACTTACCGGTGTTGTCGGCGGCACGCGCGCGCTGATCTCATTGACGCGGCATTCCATCTCTTGCGCTTTCTTCGCCTTTGCTACTCCTTCCCGGATGTGGACGCGGTCGATCACCTTGATCGCGGCGGTGTACGTCGGCCACGTTGCCTGCGTCGCCGGGACCTTGTCGCGAATGACCTCGGGCAGTGCGTCGCGCGACTGCCATAGGTTGCTGGTGGTGTCTGCGATCCCCGCCAGCCGCGCGACCTCGAGGAGTCGGGTCGCAAAATGGACGTGGGCGAAGACTTCCGCCCCGCCGACCTTGACCGTAGTGTTGAACTCGGCGATTGTGAGCTTCATCGCGACGAGCTCGCGCTCCCACTCTTGCGCTGTCCGCTCTGCCTTCTCTGGCCCCGGGAAACGTACATGAAAGGCTGTTTCCAGTGCTGCCCACGTGGTTACCATGGTGGCGCCGGTCTGGAGCACCTTGAACCACTTCTCGGCCAGGGAGTCCTCCACGAGGTAATCGGGGAAGGCGTCTATCTTGCGGACGTCGGGGTTCGGCGCGTTGTCTGTGCCCAGGTTGCGCAGGTGCACGCGGAATTTTTTGATGAAAGTGGCGGGGGTTACGGTGGTGGATTCGGCGTTTACGGGCTCCCCTGTAAACATTGGTAAGATTTCCGCGGACATTGTGATGCGTGGGAGGTTCTTAGCTGTATTCGGTGGTGTCTGCAGTAATGGTACGATAACGGCGCGTTCTAGCTCGGTGAAAATGGGTAGTTCGTCGTCTGAAGAGTTCGGCGTGAGTGTTGACGGTGTGGACAGTGTCGACGGTGTAAGCGGCGGGGGGGTTCTATGCGTGCTGAAGTCTAATTGCTCAGGGGTTCCCTCTCTCGTGTTCGCTGCGCTACTGCCGGTAAATTTTCCTAACACGTTTCGCAGTCGCGGTATTTCAGCCAGTTTGCTGCGAGGTAGCTTCGGATCGCGCTCCAATCACCAGAATGGGTCGTGCGTAGATGCCTTCAGGCGAGCTCTGCGTGGGGAGATGCCAAGAATGGATATCTACTACAGGTCCCTGCCAAACACAACCAAAAACCCCCTGGCCAGATCCTCCTACCACACCGTCGGCTCACTTCAACGATGGGTTGCAGCGCAGCCAGCTGCGCGTGGCTTGTCGAAATCATGCCAGCAGGCCGTGTTCAATGTCGCCCAATAGGACCCACACTCGGAAGGAAGTAACATCTGTATCGCAGTCCAACCAGGCTGCCAGAGCGACCGCGAGAAGACCGCTCTCGAGTATGTTGCTATCGGTCGATATGTGCCACGATTGAAATGTCTGGTTGATCAGTGCAACTACCACAGTCGCTGTAGGAATATCAATGCGAGCCAGGGCTACCGGATATTGCGAGGATTGTACTGAGCTCACCTTTATGAAGTTTCTGGCCCAATTCGTCAGCTTCTACATGCCAGGTTTCAGAAAGAAATCGCTCACGTAACAAAAAAGAACCTTGTTCCAGTCAGTATCATGTCCCTGCAGACACAGTCGAGACTCATCGTGACAAGTATCCGACTGCTGCGGCCTGGGTGACATTGATGATGAAAAGAAAGGCTATCGTGCATCTGGTTTCCCAGCACATGGATTGAGGACAGCGGTGCGCGTGTTCGTGCGTACTATGAAAATGCTCATGATGTGCTTGGAGATATCCGTTGCGAGGAAGAACAGGCGGATGCGAAGAAATTGACGCACAAAGAATGATAAAAAAGATCAGATGCGGAGTCAAATATGGCCTATTCCCGAATCCCCAGTCGAACGAAAGGGTCTGCAGCAGTATGAGCATGACATTGGGTATAGAGACGACACCAAGTCTTCTTCCTAAACCTCACTTCCTGAGTATGAAGCAGAATTGCGAACGAGGCGGCATACTTTGCGAGCACCTAAATCTTGGTGAAGAACTAACAAAGCTGGTGCAGGCCTGACCCAAAGTCTGTGCACGAAGGCATAGTAATTTTATACTTAAAGCCGCGGTACGGGTGAAAGTGGAACCAACGGCCCTTTGTTAGGAGTGACCTGAGTCATAGTGGGGGGGATAAATCAATGAAGGATAAGGATGGCGTGGGCCCCCGAGTCGAAATTCCGGAAGGACCAGCTAATGAGATTATTACACAGGGTAGTCGTACCGAACGTACATGTCAAATGCGGCGCATACTCGACTGCGGCACATACTGTACTAATCCGATCAAGTGTTCACAGGGTGTCACCCGTCACCGCAAGTGTTCGCTGGATCAAGTGTTCATTCTGACAAATACCATCAATTCCTCCCATATATGGAAGTCCGGCGAATGCCGGACGATTTTTTTTGAGTGTTTTCAGGCCTATTTGGGCCAGAAAATCTGTTCATCACCGTCACCTACGCCCCAAGTGTTTAGTTCACGAGTCCTCATCACCCGTCACCTGAACACTTGATCGGATTAGTACAGTACAGTGGCACTACAATGTTCTGCACCCGTTGGTCTGGGCCCACATGTGGGCCGAACAACTTCAAATAAAATGTAGGCATGGAGTATAAGTGATGTGAAAATTTTACGCGCCATATCTCATCTGTGCTGTTGGCTTGTAATAAAATAAACAAGATATGCCTTCGCTCCGCTCCGGCAGATTAGAGTGTGGTAAAGCCAAGATTGCTCAATCCACTAAGCTGAGAATATACTGTCTCTGAAAATACTGTATACGGTGTACATGTCTATGCCCATCTGTGGTAGGTGGCAGTTACATTCCAAGCTGGTTCGACTGTGCCGCAAGACGATCGGTTGAAGATGATTGGTGGGATAGAAAAATGGCATTGGCATAGGGCTGTACCGGAGCAAGGCGATGAGAGACGGGACCTAGAGAAAAGAAGGATGGGGCACGCACAGCAGATCAGGAGAGATTGCAAATGAATTGGGCAGGCTTCCATTAGAGTCATAAAATTCCCAGCAGATTTAGAGAGCTGCTTTGGTGTAGGCCTCGTAAGAGTGGCGCGCCGCAATCCCGGGGAACGCTACTGTTGTGTTTGCAGTAGTGTTCTGCCGTCGTTCGGAGAGGCCGCCGTCATTCGGGCTGAATCACTGCGTTCAGGCCGGGCCTAAACACGCATTGATCTAGCCGGATGTGGCCGGATCTAGGTCGGGCTATGTTCGGTTATATATCCAGATCATGCCGATCTATGCCGTCTAGGCACCGCGTAGGCATCCCGTTGCTTAGCGCGTAGGATGCGTGCAGAGGTCGCTCTGCCTAGCTCAGGCTGGTTACCTATACAGATATCTGTCTTGGTGGCTGTATTTTTAACCGCAGTTTTTGGAGTCCCCTTCAACTGCCCTTCAACCATTCACGTTCCCCGGCGACCGCCGATCCAATCGACCCTGCATGAGCTAAATATGCTATCCAATTTTAGCTCTCGGCTAGCTGGCCGTGGCACCAGTAGAACTGCTTCGTGTTGATCTGTACGTGACCGCGGCGGATGATAAACAGTGCAAGATTGAACTGAAAAGGATTCATTTGTGTATCCAACACCACCTGCGAATTATTCGACGTTCGGGAGGAAAGAGGAGGTGTGTTTTGATTTATGACGTAGACCTACGTAGGCAGACGTTCTCGGTCTAGGCCGGGCTAGATCTGCGTAGGCATCTAAACACGAATCAGGTTTAGGACCCGGCTGAACGCAGTGAATGGCACATCAAGTGACCATCCACGACGAGCTGCCCGACGCGCCGGAGCAAAGAGAGGTGTGATTTTGGGACGCGACACGACACAAACACGAAATGGGAAACTGAATGTGTGCACTCCCATCCTGGATGTCATGAGGCTATGCGTGGTCAATCAAAAGACAGAGAGATCGGGATATGAGGAGAGCTGTTGCAATGAAAATGCCATGCCTTCGAATTCGGGTTAAGGAGCCCCAGCACATTTTGAAAGAGTAGTTTTAGGCGTCGCATTAATGTGGCGCTGCAGTGTCATGGAAGAGAACATATTGGGATGTCGTGTGCCTCGAGCGGACAGATCGGGCACTCACGGCCTATCTAAAAAGCGGATGAACGAAATCCGGACTCCACTTCCGCTTTCGAGTTCGAAATTTCCCAGCAGATTTTCAGAAGTTGTGTTAAAGACAGTGTTCGGAGTAGCATTGTGGCGCGGTGTGCGCAGTACGCTGCGGGTTCATCGGAGGCTCATGGAAGCTCCGGGCTGGCTAAAAGACCATCATTGTCTGTTCAATGACCGAGGTCGATGAGTCGGGTTACCGCTGCGGTCGCAGTCACTGTGGCGATCACCGAAACTTAGTCAAGAAAAAATGGGCTAGAATCATGTTGTTCATTTAGTGGGCCCAAGTTTTAGTGGGGAAAAAACTATACTAAAATATAGGTTCTTTCTTTCTTTCTTTCCCCTACAAAGACTCTATATTTTAGTCGGACAAAACAGGAACACATGACTTTTCGCTTTGTCCCCAACTTTTTCTCCTACTAAAATTCTGGATGTTTGTGGGAGAAACAAAGAGACAAAGATCCTATCTTTTAGTGGAGTTTTTTCCCCACTAAAACTCGGGACCACTAAACTAACAACATGATTCTAGCGGGTTTTTTGCTGACTAAGATTTGGTGATCGTCGCAGTGAGTTGTGCTGCGTCGCTGTGGGGGTCTTTTTTTCGGTGTCAATTGGTTGATAGTGTGTCAACCCGAGACGATTCATACCAGCTGCGAGGGCAAAACTCTCATAGCATACAGATCAGATCACACATGCACAGCATACCAGAAGAGTAGTCGCAATTGATCGGGCGATCCATTCTGGTGAAAACTTCCCAGCAGATTTTGGTATTTTGCGTTTGCTTTTTTTGGCGCCATGGGTAGGCAGAATCCAGGTTCCGCAGCCGTCGCACAGCCTAATTGACTCGGGACTTTCCGTCATCTACGAAGTCCCATTTACAACTCGGTCCGCAGTCCTGGTCGCAGTCATCTCAACATCGTGTTCCAACCAACAAATCTTATGGCACAAATTCCTCAGTTGTGGTTTCTTCACAACAATATGTGAGAGTGGGGATCGATTTTACTATGTGAAGCGTTACAGGTAACATGTTAAATTGTACGCTAATCAGGTAGTACTACGAGCGGAGCAAGTCGTATGGCGGTGGCCCTGGGCCGTGAAAGTTGATGAACCGGATGTCGAAGCTCCAAGAGCAGTTGTCGGGGTAGCTGTGGTGGAAGGGGTGCCAGTCCCTGGTGGAGGGGGGGGTTGCGCTGGAGTAGAAGAGAAAGAGCTTAGATGAACCCCGGATCTAGCGACGTTCGGGGATGCAGGGGGGCTCTGTACTGCAATTAGACGTACATCTAACATCGAAAATGAAATGTGCGTACTTTGCAGGCGATGGATTGTTGGGGAATATCAAAATGGGTGAGTTGAAAGAAAATGAGAATAATACACATCTGCATCATAGGGTACCAATATGCATCGGCAGCGAATCTGGTGAATGCGAGATCGCACTCGGTGTTAGCTGGAATGGGCGGGCTACTAGGCACAAAGGGAATTATTGTAACGGGAGGATGGGTTGAACTGTGCTCGTGGTGACTTTTTGCCTTAGTCTAACAATGTTCCCCCTTCGGATCGTGCTTCTTGGGGTTTAGAATAAAGGCACGAATCCTAGGAATCAGTCGAACACATTTGGCAGAAGTTACATGAAGTTTGGAGGCTTTCCTGAATTCTTTCCTGTGGCATCCCGTGCAGTGTCTGGAATTTTGGGGAATTTGTTATATATTCAAATATAAATGAGCCGGGGCTACTGTACTGCTCCAGTTAAGATCTTTACAATGGTGCTATTCTACAGAGGTTAAGTGTCTTTTGCGTCATTTACCTTGCTTTTGAGGAAGTCATGGGTTCGATTCTATTGACTGGTTTCTTTTTTACAGATCTTGCCTTTCAACTCATTACCTCAGTCTCACTTGCATACTCAACATATTTATGAATTCAAGACAAAGCCATTTTGTATCCTACATTCCTTTCTGATCTTCCGATACATTGTGCATGGTTATTCCTACCAGGACAATTTGCCATTTGCGCCAGTCGGCCTGCATCCTTGCACACTCTGCACCTCCGAGTTCAGCCACTGGTTGTAGGTTCAATGCAACTCCCTGCCTGATCCCATGTCACAAATGTAGCTTGTGACTGCTGTGGCTGGTTCATAAAAGGAGCAGCTAGATGCACAGTGGGAGTTGCTAAAGTATATGTGGTCTCGGTCATCCGTGGCCTAGACAATGATGCTGTCTGATAGAGAGAAAAATTACTTATGGAAGGGTGTCAAAACTAAACAAACTTACTGTGGTCTGTGGGTGGGGAGAATTTTTTTCCGAGTTGGCTTCCTGCTCTCCCGGGTGGTGAAACTACCTCTGCAGGCAAGATCTGAGCACTGTGAGTTGATGATCTGATGCGCTGCTCATTTAGTTTGCGCTGATCCGGTGTGGCAACCATGGTCTCCTGCTGAAGCTGACAAGATTTCCAAACTTTGTACTGTGCAGTGAGATGCTCTGGCAGCTTGTAGAAAATTGTCTTCCCATTTGATTGTTCTGACCACCAACCAGCCATCTTGTCAAATGAAGGTTGTCCTGTTGACACAAAGCATGTTCCTCCCAGCTGAATTTGTTTTTCAAAGAGTATAATTTCTTCTGGGGTGTGCATTGAAATAACAGCGTATTTTGTGCGTTGGGCCGAAGCCAGATAGTCGTAGATATTGGTTCATTTGCCACTCAGGCTTCCAAGATGCAGTTTAGATGGAAAGACGCTAGAAAATGGGAGAGCAGTGTCATCTGCAGTAACGGGGTCCAGAATTGGGGATCCATCAAAGTTGCCTTGAATTCGAAGTGTGTCTGGAATTCTAGTGATCCCAAACTGCTCAGGAGTTGGAGTGAAGTTGAATGGGCTGCAGCCATTGAAAAAGATGGGGGCATTGAATGTGCGAGTTCAGAGAATTTCCCCCTGCATACAAACTTTTTCATGATCAATCCAAGGGTCATGATGGCCCCGATATTCACTCTTGCTTTTGATATGAACAGCATCCATCTCTGTGTTATGACGATGGCGAAAATCTGCAACCAGGGCATCGGCTATATGGCGGTCACCTTGCACATTTAATAAATTGCTGTATAAACACCTATTTTTAGTAGAAACTTAGCTCAGTTTTGGTGGAAAGTAAACATTTTCTGGGTCTCCTCTTGAATAAACCTTGAGATGAAAAAAATTGTTTGTGAACTTTCTCTTTTTTTATGAACTTTGTTTGTTTGTGAACTTTCTCTTTTTTTATGAACTTTCTTTGTTTGTGAACTTTCTTTCTTTAGGGTGTATGTATTTTCTTGAGCCGCAAAAAAATGAATATTTTCTGCCTAACCTTAACCTTCATCTAGGGTTGAGCCGGGCCGGCTGCCAAGAATCCCCGCCAAGTCAATCTCATGGCATGCTTAGTGCCCAGATTTACAAGAAGTAAATTAGGTTAAAGAACGGTAAGTAAGGCAGTCTCCTACCCAACCGCGGTTTCGAGGTTCATCAATCTCAGTAGTGGTATTTTAAGCTAATTCTGAGACACTGGCTCACGGGGAAATTCGGACCGTTGTGATGTGACAAATGATGGGACTCAAGTTGGGGATGCGGTGGCTGGAATAAAACATGGGTAAACAGCATAGCCACAATTTCCGGCAACTTCCGGAAGTCATCTCTAAAATGTCTCTTTGGCTCTCTCCTATGGAATAAAAATACTCTGGGTCCCCTAGGTCTTTCACACTGCTCACCCCAACAGCCCAGGGCACATTTCTGATCTTTATTGGGGTCACGATCCAAGTTATTCATGGAAAAGGACACTTTCACCAAGTGTTTACCCCACTTGCTACTCATATTTGTGCCTTGGAGCACAAAACTTTTCAGGGAGGTCTGAAGAGATATAAAGAAAGTTGGGACCTCCAAACCTATTTTATTTCGGATAAATGAGCCCTCCCACTGATTTTCTACTGAATTTCGGGAAGTTGTTTACCTATGTTTTATGGCAGCCACCGTGGACACTGGAGAGGTTCATCCCCCAAGTTAGGTCACACATCAGTCACATCACTGTGTCATTGGTAAGCCATTTTCTGTATCCAATAAAAAATACCGCTACTGAGACTGATGAACCTTGAACCACGGTTGGGTAGGAGACTGCCTTACTTACCGTTCTTTAACCTAATTTACTTCTTGTAAATCTGGGCACTAAGCATGCCATGAGATCGACTTGGCGGGGATTCTTGGCAGCCGGCCCGGCTCAACCCTAGATGAAGGTTAAGGTTAGGCAGAAAATATTCATTTTTTGCGGCTCAAGAAAATACATACACCCTAAAGAAAGAAAGTTCACAAACAAAGAAAGTTCATAAAAAAAGAGAAAGTTCACAAACAAACAAAGTTCATAAAAAAAGAGAAAGTTCACAAACAATTTTTTTCATCTCAAGGTTTTTTCAAGAGGAGACCCAGAAAATGTTTACTTTCCACCAAAACTGAGTTAAGTTTCTACTAAAAATAGGTGTTTATACAGCAATTTATTAAATGTGCAAGGTGACCGCCATACGGCTAAAGGTGGTGATGCATTCAGGGAACCAAATTTGGCAATGATGTGAGTATGAACAGCTCCTTCCAGTGAGTTTGTACCATGTTCACAGTGATGTAGATCCAAACCAGCACTATCTGTTCCCTCATATGTGTAGAGAGAGATTCCATGTGGATCTGACACCCATCCCTTTTGAACATCATGCAGAACTGCTTTTGCCTTTTTCCAGGATTCAGCATCAAATAGTGTCAAGACCTTGTTGTCCAGTGCATTTTAATGGACCCCAGCAATCAAAGAACTCTTTGAGAATTGGATACAGAACTGATTTTTCAGGAATATATTGGCGACATCACTTCCACACCCAGTCAGGTCTTTTGTAATGTTCAGCCTCCCATGTTGTACCCTTCTTTGTAAAGTAGTCAACTAAGCACTGTTTGTCGCCTTTATCTGGAACAAGCATTGTATCGGAAAATGCTGCAGCAAAGTGGTCATGCAGAATATGTTTTTCTTCAGAGTCTTTGTGTGGCACATATACTGTGCAAAAATTACTTGATTACATCTGTCAACTGCAAACAGGGATTTGACATACAACTTTGCACCAATCCGTGAAACTGCTGACATCTTTTGTGTGTGCATACATCTCTCATCCAGGTTTGCAACCAACTATTAGACTACATATGCAGCTCAATCACATCTGTTTTGGACTTAGTCTTGAGAAATTTCGTCCAAAATGATGGAATGGATGCCAACAGTGATGTGATTCCGGATCCCGAAGTCCGGATGTAGAAACACTGAATATGTAAAGGTGTAGAGTATGGAAACCCTATCATTTTACTTGAAAATATAACTAATAGGTCTTTTGAACAGTGTGGTCCACCTCAGTAGAAATATTGCGGCTCCGCGAAGGGTAGAAGTGCAAATTGCAACATATAACCTTGAACTGTCCATTGTTGATAGATTTATACTCCATCTGTTCTGCTAATTTACCCGGAGGAGGAATTCACCATTATAATGACTGCAGTAGCCATCCGAAGACTGATAGGATTTATAAAGAAGCAGAGGACTCAATTGTCTGCTTTTGCCGAACATATGGCGTGGCCGAGAGTGATGCGATCATTCCCATCAATCAGGGCCAAGGTGTGATCCGATTTCGGATTGCAACCCGTTTGAGCATGTAAGTCAGCTGTAAGTTGTCAACAAAAAATTGGAGATGTAAAGCCGAAGTAGGAATCCAGTTGTAAATTGTGTGTAGAAACCCTGTAAAAAGTGATGAATTTTTGCACAGTATATCGCCCATATCTTTGTCACTTTGGCCATCTCATAGAAAACATCTGCCAAAATATTGGATAGGTTTCCTGCATCACTGGAAGACTAGACATACTCCATTTGCACATTTGGGCTGGCTTGGTCAGGCACATCTGAATTGTCTGAATCACTTCCATTGTCGTCCTCAGCCGCAGATTGCTCAGAACTGGTCGACGGAGGTCGGATGAGAGCAACATCTCCTGGTAATTGTGGAGGCCCACTAAGTACAGGAGGGGCAGGCTCCAGGCTACGAGTTTTCAAAGAGGATAAATTGACAACTGCCAGGAAAGAGACATTGTGACCCTTCAATTCCTCTAAGGTTTTTCTGTGATGGGTCAGGATATATTTTGGAGCAAGGACATTGTTTATTTCAATCAGTGCCCGAGTTCGAGTGGTTGAGACACTGATCATAACCCTTCCTTGATTTCCTGAGCCTGCCATAATTGGGAACTGGTGCGGCTGCGTAACCAGTATTCCCTGCGCTACTTCCTGTTTCCATAGATAGACTGATACAGGTTGCCCGACTGGTCCTGCGGTTGAAAGAGGTAAACCAACAGATGCACAATCTTTTGAGTGTCTGCCAGATTTCTAGGCACACCCAAGCATCCAATGCAGCATACTTCCTTTGCAATGTGCTGAGGGAAGGAGCATCCCATGGTGAATCTTTTGACAAGCTGGCATGGAGAACTGCAGCTGTAATAGCAGAGAGGGAATCTGTGCCCTTTTGAGCAGCATTTTTGGATTTTGCAAATGCACCCAGTTCAACAACCCCAGGCAATTTTCCGGTAATCTTCACAGGAAGTCTGTACTCCGGAAAATCACGAGCAAGCTTCGCCAAGTATCCACCAATACTTGGGGGTGATGGCCGTGGCACGGCCTGGAAAACTCGTACTTATGTACTTTTTTTCCCATTTATCAAGAACACCGACAATTTTGCTTCATTTTACACCAGAGAGAATACCGACAAACGGTAATTTCTCTAAGCCTGCTTATTCGCTTCATGTGGGAAGGACTCTAATTGGCAACTGTCTACATACGTGAGGTAGCTAATAAATGTTCACCAGAACCATCCTCTTGGGCACGGTGGATTGTCACCTGTGCTAGGCTCGTGACCATCCGCTTCGCTTACGTGGCTGCACTGCCGGAGCGAAGCGGCTGGGACATTTGGGTCCCGATTTGGGTGGACCCGCCAAATGTGAGTTTAAACTTAGAATTGGAGAGGGTGCAACCTGTGAAAAAAGTGAAAAAGCTCCTGCATGAAAGTCATTTTAAATCAAATGAGCCCAACATGTTTTTTGGATTTGGGTGGAAAGTGCTCGACATCATCAACTGGTCCGTGCGCCAACGATGTTGAGCACCTTCAGCTAAAGTCGAAAAACAAGTTAGGCTCAATCAATTTAGATTTCGAAGGGGAGCAACTTTCTCTATATAACTTTTTACACTTTTTCTGAAGACTCAGGTCCCCGAAATTCCAAGTCTAAACTCATGTTTGACGGATCCCGCCAAAATCACGCCCAAATGTTCCAGTCGTTTTAGGAAGCCTTGATCCCCCGCTTGCCGTGATCAACTGATGGCATACCTAAAATGTACTGGTAGCGAGTCTAAATGGTCCAATGTAACCGAACGGCCCCCTGGAGTTCACTCCTGCAATATGGTCAGCACCAACTCCACATGGCACGGAAAGGCTCACCCAGAGAATTGGCATGGCATCTAAATATTTTCGGGTCCAGAGGAGCCCTAGTGGCAGCAAGACGCTGATTTTCCTGCCCCCAGTAGTGCACGTGATCATGTGACAGTGGAACCAAAGTCCTTGAACACATGGAACCACTGCGATCGGTGTATCTAGAATAATAATTCTGACACAATAGTGACATCCACTGGATGCCTAAATATTTTCAGGTCCAGAGGAGCCTTGGTGGCAGCAAGGCACTGATTTTTCGCCCCAGTAGCGCACGTGAGCATGTGATGCTGGAATCAAAGTCCTTAAACGCATGGAACCTCTGCAATCAGTGTGTCTAAAATAATATAGGCATGCGGTGCAGGGCACAGCTTTATTTATTGCTGGACAGACCCGCCCATCCAACTTCTCGCACAGGTACAACAAAAAAGAAGTGACACCTGCGAGAACCGAACACAAACAAAGATAGTCACTGATTATGGATACAAAGCACAGCCACTAAGGGCTCACAAAAAATGAACAGGATTTAAGGGACAGCCACTAAATGTACTTCAACACAGCCACAAAATGTTATACCACAGCCTCTAAATTCGTTACAAACTTAAAACGGGACACAATTTACCAAGACCTGGAAAACCTCATTTCGACTTGATTAATAAATGATTACATAAGTACTCATAATTTCTGCCAATCTTCACAAACTGCAGAGACGTAATAATTGTCAACAGAAGGGATGGTAATGTCTTCAGCAAATAAGTTTGTATGAGAAACAGAGTTCGGAAATGCTATTTTGTCAATCCCGCTCCAATGTGTCAGAAATGCAGGAAATGAAGCAGCCAACCCTGGATTTAACTGTTCCATAATCTTTGGATCATACAGGTTCCAGGATTTTCCACAACCGTTTCCAGCTAATGCACACTGCACTTGTTTCGTCATTACATATGTTGGAATATGGCCCGTCACGTGTCCGCGGTTCAAGTTCCGCATTGTTAACAGTTTTTTTCCCCATCGTTCACAGCTTACAGCTCCATCTTTCCATTGTCTACAGCCCTTCGGTACTCATTCGATCATCCATTTACGGGCTCTTTACAGCTTCAGTTTTACTTAAATATTTCTGTGTTGCGCCGCTGAATATACACTTGCTCACTGCGCACCTGTGTGACTGTCACTTTCTAACAACATAGTAAACCCGATCAAGACCAACAACACGATGAGCAATTGGATTGTGATTCCATCCTTTGGGAGAGAGTGGAACACCTGTGTGAACTTTCTGGCATGTAGGATTCCAGGATTTGAGCTTTTCTGTGTGCAGACAGTCAGGAAGCCACAGAAAGACAGAAGGCAAGTATAATGGGGACACGCGTGCCGACCGGCTGAGTGCGAGCTAAACCCAAAAATGGGTAAGTACGTAACTGCAAGCAGGAAGGAGGGGGTTTAAAATATGTGAACGCTTCAACCACGTTCAGTGCTGAGACAGGCAACTGTGCGGCAATGCGGGCAAGACGTAGACAGGAACGAGAACGAGAGCGAGTGCGAAGCGGAGGGGCGATGTGATTGAACACAAGATGGTGGGGTAAAAGCCTGCTGTTTACATTGCAGAATCCAATATTTATACATGCAGGAGTAGAAATTTGGTAGATTAAAATTGAATAATTGTGTCGGCAAAAGGACATCGTAGTCGGTGATAAAATGAGTCCGAAACAGGCTATATGACTTCTGGACAAGTTACATTAGATATAATGAATTGCTGAATTAATTAATAAGGCCAGAAATGGTGCAAGTGCATCGGGCGAGGGATTGAACCGTGGGTGCACAGCTCGGAGAGTCAAAACTACCGGGCCTTGAGATGTAATTTGTGGCGGAAAGGACCCCGGTGGAGCGGGCGTGCATCGGGGAACCATGGCAGTGGGTGGTGGAGGCAATGTGAGATGCCAGGTTACGGGCCGGAGTGCATCGGCACGGGTTAATCCGATAATGGTTGACCTTTCACGTTCAGTGCGCAAGGCTGCGCGTCAATGGGCCTGGAGTTACACCGGTTATTGTCTTCTGTGATTTTTCCATAGCAAAATATGGGTCCTTTGTGTGAACCCAGAAAGATCCATCCTGATAGCATTTAGGCTTGGTGGAAAGTCTGATTTCCCTGTCAAACTGGTCCCTTAAGATACAGAGATAGCTTTTGATGACTCCATCAGGAACTACTGTAGATTCTGTAGCTGGAATGTCATCTGAGTTTTCATCTAGCGGCTCGCCAGAAATATCATCGTCCTCAAGACTGGGGCTATAAACAAAACTCTGCTGTGCATCTGAAGTAGTCCCTAGATCTGCCATAGCAATATCTTTCAAAATTTGCTGTTCTCGTGCTTCAGGCTATCATGATTAGAGCAGAGTTTGAACGAAAAAATAAATACAGACCCTGCAACCGATTTTCTAAAAACTTCGGATCAGATTCCTCTTCAGAGAATGAGACATCTGATAGAGGTCTCTTTCTTGAAGAACTGGATCCCGACACTGGCTGGATGGCAGCCTGAGGCTCCAAAAACAACATTTAATTTTTGTTTTCAGTCAGAGAGCCTGGGTGAAACTCACGAAATAGTAGATGTACAGTGGCACTACAATGTTCTGCATGCACTAGTCTGGGCCCCCATGTGGGCTGAAAAACTTCACATAAAATGTAGGTATGGAGTGTGATTGATTTGAAGATTTTACACACCCTTTAACTCATATCTCATCTGTGCTGTTGGCTTGTAATAAAATAAATAGCGGGTTTCTGAAAAACCGACTTTTCAAATTCACCATATATTTCAATACCATGTATATGGCCTCAAAGTACTCCGAAAAGAATCCCACTGACACTTTACTTTACCTGAATCCATAGGGATTTGGGCTCACAATGTGTCTTGCAAGTTGGCCATTTTGTGCACAAAATCAGTCAAATATACTGAAAATGACCGACTTGCAACCAAGATTGCAAGCCTAATTCCCAATCAATCCAGTTCAACCAACATATGAATATGATCGCCTTTTCGAGGACTTTCAGCTTGTATGGACCCTTTTTGAATATTGTATGGATTTGAAAAGTCGGTTTTTCAGAAACCCACTATTTATTTTATTGCGGGCCAACGGCACAGATGAGGTATGGGTTAAACTGGGTGTAAAATCCTGAAATCAGTCATACCTCATGCCTACATTCTATTTGGAGTCATTTGACCCACATTTGAGCCGAAACGAGCGTGTGCAGAACATTGTAGCGCTACTGTAGACAATCCTGTGGTCCAGTAGCACCAATAGGATGCCAATCTAAAAGAAAGGAGAGATGAACAAAAAAGGAGTCAAATTATCTGGCCCAGAACTCACCTCGCAAGTTCACGGTTTTATCAGCAATCTTATCTGAGTCACTGCCATCAATATCCTCGAATCTAGTCTCTCGTAGACAGATGCTACAACAGAGATGCTCGTACCTTGCATGTTGTAGTCTGTTGAGTGCCTTGGTCAGTTGATTGGAGGTCAGCTTTATTATGTAATCTTGAATTTCTCGGACATAGAAATGAGGGTTAGAGTGCGTTGTTCATTGATTTTCTTGAGGATTATTGAGCCATCCACGGGGAGCAGCAACTTTCACACTCAGCTTTTCCCAGCTGATGCGACAACCATGAGGCCAAATTTTGATGTGAACCGGCCGGTAACAACTTTGCACCTCAACGACCTCTGTAAACACAATTCTGAGGGCACAGATTGCTTTTGTTTGACATTCTAAGGGGTTTGGCTTCTTAATATATGGCCTGTATTGCCTCCAGGCAGGAGGAAAGCCTCGTCGGAAATTCAAAGTCCGACGATTATGTAATAAGGTCGAGCTCCCTACATCAGGGACGTGGTAAACTACAGACTACCTCAAATCTGGCTTTCTTGGGACCAGATCCTGCTCTAGCACCACCAGCTTGGTGTCCTGGAGCATTGTGTCCACCTTTATTACGACCCATGGCCAGCTGAAGCCTGAAGGTAGAAAGGGGGAGGGAGGAAACAAAGAGATCTGATAAAGACATGCCCGCATCGCGTGCATCAATTGATCACATGTCAGTTTAGGGGAGGTCAATTTTAGTCCAAATGGAGAGTAAAACCCAATCCGGACTAAAAGTGATGCTGGGAACGCGCAGCCGGCAGAGGGGATCATGTGTCAGCTTTTAGTCCTAATTGAGACTAAATTTATTCCAGGCACTCACACCGACCATTATCATATTTAGGGCCCACCCAGGTGCAATTTGAACACCCAAGTGTCAAGTTGCAAGTAGGTGGGCCTGAAATTTAATTTACTTCTAGTACTTTCAGTCCCACTGATTTTGTAACCTAAAGAAGTAGAATAAAATTATGATTTGGGTGCCCTGAAATCCATTCGAAAGCCTATGATTCAGATTACACAAAAGTTCAACTGAAATTGAAAACCGAAATTATGGGTATCGAGATTGGAAATGGGGTGCCCGAGACTCTGTCTCTCAATTGCACCGAAATTAAAGCTGGAACTCAAAATGTTGTTTCTCATTTCAGCCATCCCGAAACCTATTAAAATCCGAATTTCGGTTTAAATTTCAGCTCAAGCTGAAATGCAACCGAAATTAGTTGTTCTAAGCAAACTGAAATCTGTGGATCGTCTGCGGACTAAATTTCAGCACACTTGGAATAACTAATTTCAGTTTGCATTTCGGTTTGAGCTGAAATTCAAACCGAAATTCGGGATTTTAATAGGTTCCGGGATGGCTGAAATGAGAAACAACATTTTGAGTTCCAGCTTTGATTTCGGTGCAATTGAGAGACAGAGTCTCGGGCACCCCATTTCCAATCCCGATACCCATAATTTCGGTTTTCAATTTCAGTTGAACTTTTGTGTAATCTGAATCATAGGCTTTCGAATGGATTTCAGTGCACCCAAATTATAATTTTATTCTACTACTATAGGTTACAAAATCAGTGGGACCGAAAGTACTAAAAGGAAATTAAATTTCAAGCCCACCTACTTGCAACTCAACACTTGGGGGTTTGAATTGCACCTGGGTGGGCTCTAAATATGATAATCGTTGGTGTGACTGCACGACACAAATGCCAAATGCAATGCCCAGCACTGAGCATGACGGCAATTCCCGAGACCCTAGGTCTAGGCCTTCTCTACCGTTTATGACGGCAACTCCCGAGGCCCTCAAGCAACCCTCAAGCCCTCCCATCCAACTGGCAACCTCAAGGCATTCTATGCCCTGCCGGTGAATTCCGTGTTTAGAACCTTCAAAGCTCCCTAATAGCTTAATATGTTCTTTGGGGGTTAATTCTTTGTTTTCTTCAAATTTTATTCACGTGTTCCATCGCAACTGTTACTATTTTCGACCACCTAGTTGGCCACCCTACCTAGTTGGCCACTTCAGAGCTAGAAGGCCAGAGCTTGATAAGTATGACTGGGCATAATGTACAAACAGAGTACGACCTCCCACGAATGTCCAGACCAAATTTCAGCTGAAAGTGATGGGTTGATTGAAAGCTACGTCATCGCGGATCAGGATCCTAAGCGTGGGAGCATCAATTTATTGCTGTCGGGCCGCTCGCCTCACTTGCCATCACCATTTCTCCACCATTTCTTCGTCGATCCACGACCTTTGGGGCTCGTTCTGATCCCCCGATGCTGGGCTTCTCTCAATGCTACTGGATGGCAATGGGCTGAACTACCTTTCTTAACACACTCGGGAAAGGACCACTTCCTTTTTTGAGTCAGCCATACTGGCTACCATCGGGGTACACGACACCGTCATGCTATTGGTCTGAGTTCTTACACAATACTTCTCACTATTCAATGCATCATTCCGAGAGATATTTCTGGATTTTATTGATCCAACTCTGATTGTTCTGCAGGCCACTATCTCAAATCACTTAATTTTGGTCTCACTAATAGTAGTATTTTTTGGAGGAGCTACCGGCATCTTGGAATCGAGTTAAGCATTCAGGTACATCTTAATACTTCCCATTAAGTAGTGTGGATCTTAATTGGGCTCATCTCAGTGTTTCTTCACTTGTAAGACACTGTTTCATTTTCACCACCCTGATTTTGGAGTTCCCCATCAGTCGGAAGTCGATTTTCTGATGCTTTGTATGCCTCACATATGCACCGAAACTATGTGAAGTAGTTGATATGACCTACCTCTATGATTTAGAGTACATGTGGCCAAGGGGGGATCGGGATTCGAATTTCGAATATGGGGTCGGGAGGAGGGGGGTCCCAGCCAAGGCTGAAAAAGAAATAATTACTATATGTTTTGCACGGCATAATACATAATATATGTTGGGAGAGTACAGGCATCACATAATGAGCGGTAGAAGGTGGTACAAGACCCTCCACGGCCAAAATTCAGCCAAAATATCCTCAGACCTGGGTTTAAAGACTCCAGGAAGGGCAAATTAGACTCATGATGCACATGAGAGTGAGGAAATTGAAGGCAGAATACATTGTAGTTGCACAGGAATGTCGAAGAGGTTAATTTCGCGAGGTCGTGATAACCCGAGCTGGATTGGGAAGCTGTCTATCAGGTGGTGGTGAAGCAGTACATGACTCGGAATGGCGGCCCGGGCCTAGGGTGCGAACCACCTTCCATATATGGAAGGACCCAGGGGGAGGGGGGTCCTGCGGAGGGCTGAAAAAAACTTTTCAACCCTATATCTGTTTTTCGAATTCCAATTCCCCCTTGCATGTGGCCACCATTTGAGAGCTCATCCCATGATTTAGCGGGGCAGCCAACTAGCCTGTTATTTGTCCATGTTGTACTGCTGTGCAAAAATAAATTCACTGTGAACTGAAATGTTGGGATATTTGAAGACTTGGGGTCTTGAACCCTTGCTAGGATGCATGCATTTGCTCTGATGTAGTTGTGCTTCAATTGACCGGTTTAAACAACAGCAGGAGAGGAACAAATGCTTAGGTGGCCAGGTAAGTGGTCGAAAATAGTATGCACATTGCATATCCAAACACAGGCTAATGGAAAAAGAACAGCATGTAGTAAGGTGTAGGACATCAGCAACTTTGATGCTGTGTAGAAAATTGGGTTGTCCCGGGGATGGAACTGAGAGAGAGCTGGTCGCTGTGTATGCCTGTTGATGCGCAGCAGCTCCCTCTGCATCCGGAATCCGCAACACCGAGCCCGAATAAGTACCGAGTTCACACGGTTCATCAATTCCCCTTTCGGATACCGAGCTCGCACCACCGAGCAGGTACCGAGCACTACCGAGCACCAAGCACCGAGGGGTGACTCGACCAGCTTACGAAGCCTCGGGTATTCACCCTACTCGGCCTTACTCAGCCATTCTGCACAGTTACATATCCCCTTTGGAGCCTACCCATTTACTATAAAAGCCCTCGTAGTTTACCATGTACTTCAGTCAGTTGCACCCCACTGCAATAAAGCTCAATCCTCCGTCCTTGCACATTGCTTTACAGCATATTGCCTCCAGTCCTCCGTTCTCCTCGTCACACATCTTGTGTTGAAGTCACCCCGTCGCACACCGTTGTGCTGAAGTCCGTCGTGCACTATTGTGTTGAAGTCCGTCACACACCATTGTGCTGAAGCCCCGTCGCGCTTTGTTAGCGCTGAAGACCGAGTTCCCGTCGCACACCGTTTGTGCTGAAGCCACACCCACGTCCCCGACATTGTCCGCATTAGTCCTCCGTCACCACTGCTGCATCGCCGAAGCCCCCTCACATACCTGATCGGTATCGGAACGTGTTAGACCCACCTCGCACATCACATCTATTCCGAGTGCTCAGGGTGTTGTTGTTCATTTACTGTTCAGCTCCGCTCTCAGTCCCAGAGTAGGTGTATCACTGTGTGTAGCTGTGAATAGAAAACCATTACAATACGAAGGGAAATGGACTCAGCTTTCGATGGGAACTCGATAGGTGACTCGGGATACTCGTGGCCCAACTTGTTTGATGCGACTCAAGGCTCAAGGAGATGGTGGTGGTAAGAGGGAGAAGAGAGACCCCTGTTTCGTCACATTGACAGGTTTAAGTACATGATCGGGGGTGGCTGTATGCGTGCTCCTGCATCATCAGAGCCCATGCAAATAAGAGACCAGATACAAATGATGCAGTTAATGTAAGAGTCCATGGTAAAATAAAATAGAAAGAGTACGAGTCCATGGTGAAGTGATACCATACCTAGGCTAACTCCACCTCCGATCACCGTACTGACCAGGACGTGCGCAAAGACGTAATAGGGAGACTGCCCCCAAACAGGTGCTGTCGAGATGGCCCAATTCTCTGACACATCATTCCCCAGTGCACGCCGAGCCAGCCGCGATCTCGGAACGGAGCTTCGCTGTCGGAATATTGCAAGAGATGGGAAGAGTGTTGGGGTGGGAAGAAATGAGAAGAGGGAAAAAGAGATAGTATATAGATAAAGAGGAACTCGCCGGCCGTCCTTCCAACGTGGGTATAACGTGGTTACACTCTCGAATTGATCTTGGGGACGCGGTCACCTGATCTTGTGATGCGCGAGTCTAGCGAGCGCGGCGTGGATAATTATACATTATATTCAGCGATGTGCGGTGATTCCTTGAGCAGAGTGTCGACTCCTTGGTAATTCGGAACTTGTAGTCGACCCCGGTACCCCTTGAGCGTCAACGAACGGAGAAGAATGCGCTGGCTGCTCCCACGCAGCGGGGAGCCGGCGAGAGCGCACGCCTTGAGGGTCGCGACATCGTCCAGCGCGCCGACGATGGCGTCGAGGAGTTCTTGTGGAAGTGGCATGCTCGTCAAGAGTCCGGAACACGGCGCGTGACTGGTCGCATCAATGGCGAGGTTGGCATGCGAATTTCGTTGCTAGCAACGGGAACGCCCCGGGCCGTCGTGCAATGGGGCGTTGCGAGCTGTTGCGAGGACTGCATGCTTCGGGACTTGAAGGTTGAGGGCTCGAACCGGGCTATAGCGGGTCCTAGTAACCAAAAATGACAGAAGACCTCACATCGCTTCGCCCCAGCACAGGCCCCAGAATGGACCATTTTTAACTAATGTTATCATCCGCCGTGAGAGTGCTGTGGGTAGTACTAATATGTTGAAGTATGTAGCAAAGCAGCCGCGCTGCGACCAAATTCCGCTTGAGTTTCAGTTTGAGTTTCACCACAATCCACGAATAACAAGGTACGAGTGTTCCGCAAGCAGACAGAGCGATAGGCCGCGGCGTTCAAAGGCACAATATTCGAGGGCGGGTAAAGGGAAACCGTGAATGGTTGAGTTGATTCTTTCATTAAAATACATCACAAAGTGGGCTGTAGCTTGCTGTAGGCGCCGGAATGCAGCCTAGGGGCACAATGGCACGGGGCCAAACACCGATAGTGGTGTTGGCCGTCGATTCAAACTGGCCGGAGAAACAATATGCTAGGCCGAGAGCATGCCAGATTGGGACCCAGCGACGGCGACAGCCAGAGGAGGCCACATAATTTGATTAGGTGGATTTGATAGCGGCAGCTGGCAGGGTTTCATTAACGTAGTAGCGAGGAGCATCTCGCTAAAGACTGGTTAATGGCCTTACTCCCAGTACCGTATGGACTTGGACGACGCGGCTGTCAGTCCGTGCAGTTCCTCGCCAACCACAGTATTGAGCAGGTGAAATTTCTCGTCAGTATTGAAGCGAAGCGAACCATGCACTAGGAATCTGATATCCTGCGGACAAAATACGTCTCGGCGCCGTGATAGTTTAGCCCGTCTGACCATAGTTTCATGGACAAGCTGCAAGGCGTATCTCGAACAGCACGCTATTTGCGCGTGAAATTTGTATAACCAGCAAATCTTGCCCGGCAGGGACGGAAGAGGGCAAATTATCCGGGTGGCGCGATAAGTACTGTTTTCCAGCAGCGCCGCGTGGAGGTCGCATCAGAATGGTAGTATAAAAACCCACGAGTTGGTCTGGAAATGGAACATTATCTTGGTGTACCGCATACACGAGGGCATCCGACCGCGGCGCTGGCTCATCTCTACGTCCCTGCCGCCCCCACTAGAACGCAGCTCGTCGATGTCGCTCCAGCTAAACAGCTCGTCCGCAGGGATGTCCACAAAGTCGGCGAAGACGGCCTGGTCCGCGAGGTACGCCGCCAGCGCCGCATCGTCGGCATCTTCGCCTTCCAGCTCCGCTTCAAGTTCTTCCCATTGGGTGGATACATTAGCCGGCCGCTGGGGCGCACAGGGAAGAAGGGGCGCACCCAGCTCGGTCTCCCAGCTCGCCTCGTCGATGGCGGGGTCGGAGCCGACCTCGCGGTCGTACGGGTACAGGTACGCGTGCTGCGCCGTGCGCTCCGCGTTCCGCATGATTCGGCTGAAGAGCTGCCTGCGTGCGTCGAAGCCAGCGGGCGTTAATCCCCGGATGAAGGGCGGCAAGAAAGCAAACTGAAACGCACCTCATCAAACATCGGGTCCTCGTCGTCCTCGCCCCTGTCCATGGGAGCATCCATATCCGCGTCGGCGCCTGCCTTACTGCTGCCCATAACCCGCTTCCTCTCCACCGCGCGCTCGATGCAGCTTCAGGCACGTGCAAAACACCACCTTCTGCGCGTCGTCGACCGTCTCCCCTCGGCCCGTGCAGTGAGGCGCGGCCGCGCCGGGGTGCCTCGCGCTCCTGCCGCTCGAGGACGAGGACGAGGACGAGCCCATCAGGAAAACCCAGATTTAACAATTGGCTGCCAATTATCCCAAATTGTTAAAACCCTCCCAGGATCCGCCAATCAACAATAATGTCTCACATTCCTGAGAATTCCAGATAAAATCCTTACAACCTGGAGTGTATATACTAGGTGAGTAAAAGCTCCGGCTTCACTGCCCCATACATGCTCAGCAAGTCTAATCATTTCCAACGGGATCGAGGGTGAACGACCACGTGATTTCATGGTAGCGATGGGTTCGAACGCGCCCGTATTACAATATATCAAGTTGTATCCCAGTGGACTTAGAATAGTAAAACCAGTGCGGCGCCACCACTCGTATGGTTTCAAGCGTGCTCTTGTGGCTGTGCTCGGAGATCAAAAAGTTCGAAAGTCGTGTATTCAGCGAATAACTATATACCCATGGCGGTCAGACCATGGGCTGACATAAAACTTTTTGCATAGTTCCAATACATTCTGGCTGGTCCATTCCCTCGGAACCACCGGCCCAAAATTCGGAAACAAATGCACACTCCGACGGATATTCCCAACAGGGATGATACTGGCGAAACGCTCGTTTGGGCGTGAGATCTTGTACATTTTGTGGTGTCGCTCCGGTGAATTGGGGAATTTTGAGAACCATTCCACATAAGCCAGATGTTTCGGCGGCTTCTCATGTGGGAACATCCAAGCGAGGACCCGCTTTGAGAGCGAAAAGACCACGCGGACTTGGCCAACACGATATCCTAACATTACCTATATCAGCGCTGAGTCCATTCTTGGCAAATCACATACCTTTCACTCCGGACTGGGCCCCGGTACCGTCGTTGACCAGTACAGTGTCGAAGCGGCCCCCAATTAATCGCCCCCGCTTGTTGGTGTACCCGGGTTTGACATGGACAGTATCAAGCACGTCATTGGTCTCCTCCCGGCCTAAAGGATCTTCGTTCCAAAATTTGATTTTATGGTAGACGGAAACGGATTGGAACGGGAGAAAGAAGTCGGAGGCTGCGGTCTCAATCTGTTGTTTGGAAAACTCGGGGTGCTGGAAGCCGACGGCGAAGCGAGCAAATGCGTCGCGAAAGTATTCGGCACCATAGTTCGCAGTAAGAGTCGGAAGGGTCACACGATATGCAGAAGGATATTTCGACATCTGTAAGTGTCGATGTTGAACAAAATCCGCTGGTCGCCATTCAGAATTTTTGGTGGTCGGAGGAGGAGAGCCAGCGCAGCGCCAACGGATGAATTTATCATGGCGAAGGATCTTCTCTTTCCGTTCCAGCCAAAAGGTCATTTGAAGGTACTCGTCCTTGCGGTTAGTAGCGCGATAGGCATCCTTCGCAAAGTCGATATGAAGACGCTCCGTGTACTCCGTATTGTAGTTATCGAGTGTTCCAAACAGACGAATGGCGAGGGAGTAATGAGAGATATTATGGAGCTTTGGAATATTGAAGTTGTCGCGAATACCGAGGTCAATGAATATGGCTTTGTTAGCGTGGAAGCTCTTGAGATTATCGTTGAGCTCCACCAAAGTTTCGGAGGATTGCATGGGATACTGTGCGTGGTACAGAAAATCGAGGGCTGCGCGCACGGCGCTGACGAGGCGTGCTGTGGACTGCCCTCCAGGCAAACGAAGATCGACGATGAGGCCAAGGAGAATGCGGCATATTTGGCTGTGCTCCGTGCCCGACACGCGGGACAATGTGGTGATGCCCTTGAGAAACAATCGGGTGTTGTGATTTGGAGGCATGCGGCGGCAGCAAGCATCAATCTCGGCCGGGCCAAATGCCTCCTTGACCCAGGCGACTACATGCTTGATAACCCCCTGATAGAGCTGGTGAAGGACGTCCGGAGTGATGGATAGATAAATGTTGACGAAGGGCAGATCTTCCCAAAAAGGATGGTAAATGGGTTTTATCCCGGCAGCGGCACATGCTTGAGTAAACTCGGTCGCATTGCCATCTGCCTTCGCAAGGGCCTCGAGCACAGTGGGGAGATCTCGCGGTTCGTACATATCATCGAAATCGAGCTCCCCGAGCTCCTCCCGGGGCACAGGACATACCGGGCATTGACCCGTTTTAATCTCAGCCACGAGAGCCTGCTCCGGATAATCCCCTGCAAAAATTGCAAGGATCGGATGGCACCGCCGCACCACCCCGTCACCGCTCGCCATTTCGATGCCGTTAAGTCCGGCATCTTTCAACGGGCTAAGTATCTTGCGCATACACGCGTGGTATAGATTTGCGACAGCGCGCCTGCGGGCAGCAGCGACCGTAATATGATCGAGGCGTGTTGTTGGCAAGTAGCCAATGAGGATGTATCCCTGGCGCGAAGGCTTGCGGCGAATATCTTTGGGGATGTTACCGAGCGTCATGTAGACCGGATATGCCGCTTTATTCCGGAACATGGTCGTTTGTGTTTTGTCCGTGGATATAATCACTGGGACAATCGTGGCCCCGCGCTGACGCTTCTCCAGATTTTTCTGCGAGAGAGATATCAGCACCTTGTGAACGAAGAAGATGCCAAACTATATACCTGTGTTTTCCACCACCATTCGGCGGTATGGATGTCGTGGTAGAGGCGAATCGTTTTGTCCGCGTCCGCATAGTGCCGCTCAGGTGCAAAAATCAAATCTTGCGCGAACTCCGGATCCCCGTAGAGTGCACGAACACACTCCATGATGGGCCGGAAGTAAACATCGAACGCCTCCCCGCCAACGACGATTTCCTGGCGCTTGAACACAGGCCTTCCATTCGGAAGGCTATCATCGATTATTTGGTTCAACTCGCCGGAATTCTTGTATGATAGGCCGAGGGCCGCAGTGACCTGTCCATCTTTATTTAGACTCGTAGTGAAATACGGTACAAAAGACATACACCATTGATAGCCAGCAAGTCCGAGAAAGCCGTGGACGTAAACCACGAACCTTGGCCCAACGCGCAATTTGCCAATCAATCTGAGATTTGAACGGTGCCCATGGATTTTCGT
Organism: Mycena rosella; assembly: GCA_029378255.1. NCBI lineage: Eukaryota > Fungi > Basidiomycota > Agaricomycetes > Agaricales > Mycenaceae > Mycena > Mycena rosella. Next base: position 230,359 of record JARKIE010000100.1, on the reverse strand, counting down.
CGGTTTCTGAAAGGTGGGCTGTGTATTGATCGTATGCCGGGAGTTCGGTTCGGGGCAGAGGAGCGCCTGCCGCGCCGCCGAACTTTGTAATATGGGGCTTCTGCACAAAACGATCCTCCGGAACATCTCGAGGTGCAGGGTCAACACCGGGGGCAGGTTCCACGGGATCCACATCCATATCTGGCTCGCGACTTTCATCTCGAACAGGAGGTGCCGCCTCCCAGTTGGCGGGTGGGTCTTCTTCATCGTCCTCGTCATCAGATACATCCGGCAAAGGCCCTGCGCGCTCGTCTTCGGAGCCACTTTCGAAATCCTCATGCATGGGAGAGGCTCGAGGACCCCCGTTTAATCCATCGTCCTGTGCGGGAATATAATTCAAAGTCTGCTGATAGAGCTCGCGGCACTTCGGGTTTGTAGTCTGCTTCAAATGACATTCAAGACCGCCTTTGGTGAAACCTTTGGTGCAGGCAGTGCAAACAACATGAACAGCGGTAATGGAAGACATCGGTGCTAGGCACAGGAGGGGGTCCGAGTGAGCCTGAGAATCAGATATGGGAGGGGAAGGAGCGAGATAAGATTCGATGGCAATTCGGCTAGTATTACATTGTCGGCTAACGCAACGGCGGTGAGCCAAGTCCGTAATTGCGGAGTTTTAACTTGAAAAAACATACGATTTTGTTCCGTGCCACGTCACCCGCCTCTTCCGTGTCCGGCTACTCTCATCTCCGACGACCCATCCCTCACTTTTGTTACAATCCCTCACACTCCTTTTTCATTCTTATTCCCTGCACCTGTTCCGATGGCGAAAAAGGTCCGGCCGAAACCGAGAGCCCTCGAAGACGAAGGCTCGGACTCGGGTCTCTTCAATGGTCAGTGTCCCCATATTTTTTTCTTGCATCAGAGCACAGGATAATATGACCAGGAACAGGTCTCCCCAGTGGAGCGGCCATCGCCCAAGAACAGCCCTCCAAGCGTCGTGAGTCTGGAGATTTTTGTACCGGAGCCTACCGCTTATTTCTCCATGCACAGCATCGCGCAAGGCCAAAGACCAGGCCATGGGCAATGCCGGTAAGTATTCTGTGCTGTCGTTGACCCCAGAGACCATCGACAGCCGTGTACTAGTCTGGAATGGTGCCGCACCCAAAGGCCCTAAGCCCAAAGACCCCCCGACCACCCAAGCCACGGCCCCTGCTAGCAGAAAACGAGCCGCTTCGACCGCGCAGCAGTCAGGACGGAATACCAAGGCTCGCAAGAGTGCTCATACTGGTCTGTGCATGTCCTCCCCCAGGATAAAATCAGAGTTGACTTGCACTTCAGACCGAGGCTCAGACTATGATATGTCGGACGTCGAAGATGCTCTTCCCGCCCCGAAGCTCCGTGAGTTGCCTGCCATTCCCAGTAAGTACTATCGGGATTCACTGTGTTCTCCAGAAGGGAAGACCCGCAAAGTCGTCGACGAATCGGATACAGAGGAGCCTAGTGCACGAGCGCTTGAAAAGCCTTCCAAGGCCAAGTCCCACAAGCCCACTCCAATCCAAGAACCAGACGAGGCATTTGCTGACGACGAGGAGGATGCCCAGTCTGAGTCCGGCATGGCCAGTGTCGACGGTGACGGCGGCGAGGACGACGAGGAGAACGACTTCGATGATCTCCAGGGTCTGAATGCTGATGAGCTCGAGAGGAGGTTGGCGGACGAGGTGGGTTCCCGATTGAGCGCAGTGACATAGTCACGGGCGTTACCGACGTGTCACTGCTCCCGTTTACTTCCACTTTCTTACACTGTCTCACAGAAGCCACGCTGGGATGACGAGGACGAGGACGAGGAGGCGTCAATCCCCGTCGACCTTCCCTCCAGGTCCGCCAGTCGCGCTTCCATCAGCTCTGGGCATTTCAGTGTCCCTGAGTCGCACATCGACCTTGTCTCCTCATCCGACTCGGACGACGACCCTGCTGCCTGAGCCGCCTTCTCGAGCATCAAGGCTGGCTACGACCGTGCCCCCGCTCCCCAAGTACTCCCTGTCAAAAAACCGGCCACAAAGGTAGAGTCTCTGATGTTTGTTGTACATATAACAGATCTAACTATGCCCTCTTAGCAGCGGGATACTTCCCCTGGTCTTTCGTCGCAGCCGTCCGAACCCAAAGTACGTATCTTCCTTGATTTAAATATAGGCTGACATGATCGTTCGTAGACTTCATCGGCTCCACGCGGTCGCTCTTCGGAGCAGAAACTGCCGAAACTCGACCTCACTCAAGTATGTCGTTCCTCGACGGTGATGAAACTTCGTCTGACAGCTGTCCAGATTGCGCCGGCTCGCGGACGCGCCACAGGCTCCGGTAAGGGCCCGGGAAAGCGTGCTCTCCAGCGGGCACAGGAGGTTTGTTACTGCTTTGAATGTAATGCTTGTAACTTATCCTTCTACTAGTGGCCCGAGTGGAACGATGAGGCCTCTGTGTCTCATGGCCGTTCCTACTCGGGGAGGCCCTCCACAAAAGTCAAGCGCGAGCCCCAGGATCACGGCCTTCCGCGCCCCATCAAGACCGAGCCGGATGACGCCAACTCGGTGCAAGCCGAGGCCGATAACAACATCGAAATTCGCTTCAACAGCCGGAACGCCGTTGGCTTAAAGGATCAACGCCCGCCTGTCGCGCGCACCGCCCAACTCGGAATAGAATATTACTTGGGCTTACACTTGATTAAAGGTGCATATCCGGACCTTCAAAACAAGACCGAATATGGGGCGGATGCCCTGGACCGTGCTGCTCGCGATCTTGCATACCCCGCCGTTCGATCCCGGCTTTTGAATGACCAGGATTATCAGGATGCACTCGTCACATTGGTAAGCTTCATTATAGATGTGATATCCTGGTGACATTCTCTGCAGCTTTCAGGTCGTGTTAGTACCTTTCGCGGCGCCGTCAAAACTACTGCGGGGTCAATCGTATTTCGCCACTACGGAGTCCAGCAGGATTGCGCCGACCTTGTAGCGAGACTTCTCGCTGGACAATCATACATCTATCCCCATAAACCCGATGTACGCTGTCATTTTTTCATATCCTCAAGCTAATATTCTTAATTCCCTAGAAAATCGACCTCAGAACCAATGCCACCATTGTAAGTCGCTGGCCACTTTCATATTCCCTTAATGAATACTCGTCCAGCCCGGGAAGCCGGATACCAAGAAGCCCTACGAACACGAGGGTATTCCCGCCGTCGCCAGTACCTTTTTCAAAGGGAACAACCCGATCGCCGAGCGGATCGCTGCAATGTTCGTCAAAAATGATGCTGGAAATTTCGAGGCCACCCCCCCAATGGTTGCTATCTCTTGCGCTGGTGTATGTGTCACTGTCGTACTGCAGTCATCGAGATATAACCTTCCCCGTGCTTAGCTTCACAGTGTGATCGACGACCACTCTTCCGGCGAACACAAGCCTACCAACTTTGATGGCGGCCGGGTGCAAGATATATACGACCTCCACATCATGCTTTTGGAGAAATTGAAGGCTAAACACCCACAGCAGTATCGCGCAACCATGGAAAACATATTCACCATGGCGTCGTGAGTTTTCTACTGTCCCGATGATCAACGACTGACCCTGGTTTCAATTCTTTTCAGGCGTGGCTCAAGTTTTTCCAAGGGGCCGAAGGCCCCACTTACACTCTTACAAAAGGAAGCGCTGGCGATGCTCGACTTTTCTGACTAATAACTCTATGCATCTGTTTTGTTTTGTATCTATAGTTTTGTCTCCCGTCGCACCCCCAAGTCACACTCCTTAATCACGTATATAATTCTAATGTATCCTACATATCCGCTATATTATAATGAACCATAGTTTTTGCTTGTAAAGTTCTGGCCAGGCCTGCATAAGGGTCCCCAAGCCTCGATAATAACGGCAAATCGGCGCCAAATCCGTCATATTTGGCCAGAATTGGTGAGACCGGAAAGGGACTTACCTAATGTAGAAATCCACCACAATCACCGACAATACTCGGATTAGCGAGAATTATCTTGTATTCTTCGCAATTCAGAACTTCGGGTTTTCCTGATGCCTACGAGGTGGATGCCACCGGCGGCACCTTGTACTGCGCGCGGCGGCGCGCTTGGACGGCGGCGATGAGGGAGGAGCCGGGGCTGCTGACCGCCTGGCAAGATGAGCAGCTGGGTGAAGGGCGGAGCATGGAGTGTCCGTGAAGCAGTGTCACACAAAATATTGCGACCACGTGTCTGTCACACGGCGCGTCGCCGCCTCTTGGCGCGTGAGCAAATTCTTGGACGGAGTTGCCAAACCTTTAACCACTCCGTGGAGTTCGCGCCCTCCTTCATCTACTTCCAGCTCCTTCCTCTTTCATTCTACCGCGCGCCGTCGTTCCGAAGTCATCTCCTGATGTTCACACGCACAGTTCGACGCTGCTTCTCCCGGACACTGCTCCTTGCCTTTCCTCCAGCACTGCCAGGCCGGCGCGTTGCTGTCTCGGCGCTGAGAATATGCTCATCATGCATATATTTTAATTGTTACCGCTGTCTCTACCGTTACTGTCAAGTACGCGCCGCACTTGACACGTACGTTCGGTATAACCACCCTGTGTAATAATGTCATGCTCATACTACTGCAGACCCTCTCGTCTGACTCGGAATTCGGGAATAGACCATATTTGACTCCGCGTCTGATCGTTTTTATTATTCTTTGTGCGTCAATTTCTTCGCATCCGCCTGTTCTTCCTCGCAACGGGTATCTCCAAGCAGAGTATGAGCATTTTCATAGTACACACGCTGCTTTCCTCAATCCATGTGCTGGGAAACCAGATCAGTTGTCTCGAGCAGCAATATGCAAGGATCCAGAGGCTGTGACATCCGAAAATTACGAGCGACATTTCTGGCGACCGGCGAGTTCTTGGTGAACCGTAGGCTCGAATCCAGCCTGTCGGTAGACAGGTTGGTCGATCTGAGTTTGAATTTGGGACACGCGCGAGATACTCCATTTGGTCTATTTCTAAGCAAAATTTTGGCGGGGCGGGTTCGAGTCCTAACAACAACATTTAAAAATTCATTTTTGTGAGCCAAGCACTGCGAATTTCGGCTTCGGATAAGGACGCATGATCTAAATAGACTCTTCCGAGGCTCCAAATGTTAGAATTTAAACGAATTGAGCGAGCAGGATGCAGACCGAGTCTGCTTACAAATATGCACAAATGGCATAGACAGACCATTGATAGGCTTGCCTCCATAGATAGACCAGTGACTGGTCTAGGCGAATCGATATGGCTGACCTTGAACTACTTCCTGAATGAATCTATGACTGTTTCAACTAAGTAAACACGGCTGAACATTGGAAATTTCCACGGAAAAATAACAAGGACTAGAAGAATATATCCGCGGCGGCGGGGGAGTTACTGGTAGCCCCAGATCTGGCCAGGCCCCATGGTTTCGGTCAGTATGCCCGCCCAGCGTTCCCTGTTGTTATCCCTGCGATAATCATAGGGTTCGGAAACATAAACCTGGGATGGCAAAAAGCGCGAAGGCTCCAATGGTATCTCCGAGCTCCACATGTGGCTGAGGATAAGGTCGAGCGCCTTCAATCGAGTGGTGTGATTCGGGGGGGTACCACAGCGGGATTCAATCAGGTTCTGCAGAACGGGATGGTCTGAGTCGGTGATATCGATGCTCCCCAGCCGGAGACGTATGAGGCTGGGGCACAATGGGGGGATCGGAGACGACGGTGATGCTATTAATTCACCGAGGATAGGCAGGAGCCCGACTGGGCGGACGGGATGGTCTATTAATGCAAGCTTGGAGAGTCCGGGGGCTCGCCGCAGGCATCGATGTAAAAATCCGATGTCACCCGTCGGCTGATCGAGGTACAGCGAGCGAAGAGAGCACGAGGAGCGCTCAACAAGCTGGTCGAGGGCGATCATTATATCCGAAAGGACGGGGGGATCATCGAGCACCGGAGTATCAGGAGTTTGGAGATTCCAGATTGTAAGCTTCTCGACCGCGGGGACGATGAAACTGTCCAGAATGCGCGCCAAGTTGAACACCGCATCCACCGCCGATGATGCCCGCACAGAGAGCGTGTGTAGGTGTGGAAGTGTAATCCGGCGAGGGGCAAATACCGAGACCACAGCGAAGGGGCCCGCAAGGGGCACCCGATCGGCGGGTAATGCCAACCGACAGCTTTCCAGGTTTACACATTGCTCAATCAGGTCCAGGGTCTGTTCGATATCAGGAGTGTAAAATGATGTCTGGGATTCCAAATGGAGGTCGGTAATGTGATGCCACGAGCAGGCAGGGAGCCGTTGGCCGGCGATGCGCTGAAGCGAGAAAGTGCGCAGATTGGGTGGGACTGCATAGAAGTTCACATACTCGTGGCCTGGTCCTGTAACCCAGCTGTTGTCAACAATTTCGATCGCTTCGAGCAACGGTACATCTTCTGGACCCAGGCTAAACAGACTATCAAGATCGTGGTCCGGGACCTGGAGGACGGTAATCGCCTTCCAGCGTCGGCTGTAGCTGATCACTGTGTCCAGAAAAGGCCGTGGTACCATGCCCCAGGAGGATCCATGGAACAACGAGATCGATAATGAGCAATCGCCGGAGCGTTGGAGCCAAATCTGAAGGCCCTCACTACGCTTCATGACATTGAGATCGTGGAGCAAGCCCTCGTTGGATCCGAGATGGGATTGCTGTATGGGATATGATTGGCGTACGGTGGGAATAACGACATGGACAGAGGCCCACAGCGCGGCAGTCGACAGCGATATCGTCCGCCAAGCGCTGCAAACGCGACCCAGGAGCAGTGGTGCCTCAGAGGTATGCATGATGGCGTTGTGATCCTCCGGCAGGCACGCCATGAAAATTTCCTGCAGAATTTCGGGTGGTACCGCACGCATGGGAGAGATCAGCTCGAGGTGCGGATCCACCCGTCTACGCAGCGCCAGACGCCGTCCATACGAGCTGATGAGTCGATGGTGATCTATGTCGATTTCCGCAGTCACCTTGGAGATCGTCTGTGAACCCTGAGCGCAAAATTCCAGGAGCTGTTTTCGCTCGGTTGCTGAGGGAACGTAGTTCGTCCCAAGGCGATCTTGGAGGTGGTCCATCGAGAGAGACGTCGAGAGAGAGTCCAAGGCCAGGTTCTGCTCACGTATAAGCTCGACGTGGAGCAGGCCTAGGACTGCCATATACGGGGTGTTCCCACTTGCTTCAAGTGTGTCAAGTGTGGCACGTAGCTGTGGGGGCGTCAGCCAGGTATGAGACTGGGGAGGCATGAACTCACGATACTCCAACTCTCGTTCCAGTTGCGTGGTATCCCAGGGACTTCGGCGCACGACCTGCTCGCATTTTAGTGATTCCATAGATCTCGTATTTCGATGGCATTGTCTTACTGGCGGAGGTAGTCTGGACCTAGAAGTTCTTCAAGATTATATGGCCAGCCATCTGGCGAGCGGGGGCTGGCTTGTGGGTCGTTCACGGCGGTCATGGTAAGCTGGTGATACGCATCGGCAACGTGTCAGACTGAATTAATTTGTCAGGCTGAGATCAGATCAAGATCAGAGCTCAAGGGCAAATCCCGAGTTGTACCAGTGACCAGTCTGCCTACTGCAAAGTGCTTGCCACATTTCTGCTACTAGTAAACAGACTGGTTGCGAGTCTAGACATCAAGACCAAACCCGTGAAACGGAAGGTAGAGGATATAAAACACGCCGTTCCGAGGAGCAGACTCTTGAGTCTTAGGCTGGATGCCGGCAAACCCGGTGTCCCGAACAAGGCACAAAACTCTGATGCCGACACCGCACTTTTTACCCACTCTCTTGATAGCATCACCACCGACAACTAAACATGCCTCTCGCCTTTTACTAGAGGCATCAGTGTCGTGTGCTGAGCTACGCTATCTTCCCAATTTTTCTAACCTCAGCTTGTCCTGAGCTTCTTTCCTTTTTTCCTTCTTCCTTTTCAGTGGCCAACCGCCTAACCGCCCCTTACTCTCAGGAATATAATAGAGAACTCATTCAGCGGCCCACTTTCTGCTGGTAAAAATCCTATCCACAGGACTCGGTATCCTCTGACTGGCGAACGAGAGGGATATCTCTGAATCGTGACAAAAGAAAGGAAAAACACTGCTACCAGCTACTGTACATTATCACCAGGCCCTAGAATCGAACAGGGTCTCTCAGCATGGCACCGTATTTCCGTTCCTAGTACGCCCGGAGGCACGCCGTGTCCTACCCGGTCTGTATCGAGGATGAATTCATGAGCGAAATTGAACTTGTCGACGTTAACGATAGAAAATGAAAGTGCGGAGGAAAAAAAATGTTAAGATCGATTCATTGGCGGGTAAGGATGAGGGATTTGGAGGTACACAAGTGACGCGATCTGGCCGGAGACAAGAAACGGCACCGAACGGAACGCGTGGAGCGAGTGAACCATGTCGCGCTTCGGACACGGAGTTCTGCGTAGGGTTCCTAGTATACTGAGAGCGGAAATACAAGTGATGTGTATCGAACGCACCGGTTGTGCTCCTCCCAGCCTCCGAAATACCTGGTAGAGGGGAATGAAGACCGACAAAAAGGCCGATATACATTATATTGCTCTGCGAATCACCCGACCCCGAATCGAACGGGGGCCTTCTACAGCCTACATGATTGTCTTTTACTCTCGAACATGTAAGGCAGACGCACCCCATGTGCTACCGGGTGCTGAGATACCCTGCGTTGAGCGGGGATCTATGCGAGGGAAGACGATGCTGGTCTGGGTCTGGGCTGCGTGGTGAATGTTCACGGTCGCAGGCTGAATTTAATGTTCTACTCCATCCCCGAAGCCGGCAAGAGATTGACGCTCTACCGAAATCAAGCGACCCTCAGACGCGAGCCTAGCACCAATAAGTATAGCCGATTGCGCCCAGCCATCGACGACGCTAAATTTGCAGCATTCATTTGTGATCACCACACAACGCCGCTTTAACCCCGCCCGCCGTGCTCCAAAGAAGCCTCTCGCCAACGTTATATTACGCCGCGGCCGGGGTGCGTGCTCTTCTCCATATGGTATGTTCGTTGTTCGAACCGACTCGACATGCATCCTCCGCGGAGGTTGGATTGTTACGCATCGATCGGCGGGGGAGCTCGATTGTCCAGCGCAGCGATTTGAGGCGAATAACGATGTGGGCAAGTGTAACGCTCGCCAAGGCGTACCGCATTTATTTTGGTGGTACATGCGTGGTATATATGAGGTACATGGCCACGAGGTGTCGTAGTGGGGGCGTGAGGATCGTGAATGGAGCAAGTACAACAACATAATGCGAGCGTGGATGGGGTAGAGTACAAGTGCGGATGCTGGTGAGTACATGGTGGAGCCATTGCCAAGGAAAGATGAACGCTCAGAAGCGCGGAGAAGAATCAGTCGGCGGAAGAAGCCCAGCGCCCGCGGCCCGCCAGGACGGCGACGACGACCAGCCACCCCGCGACGCGCGCGACGCTGCCGAGCGCGCCGCGGACGCCGACGACGCTGCTGAACGGGTGCGGTGCGTGCCGGCGCGTCTGCAGCGCGCGCGCGTGCACGAGCGCGGGGAGCGAGTAGTCCGTGGCGTCCTCCTCCTCGGAGAGCGTCCCCGCTTCCGAGAGCGCCGCGGGGGTGCTGGGGTACGACGCGTACGAGCCCGCGGAGGAGGTGGAGCAGTCGGAGGCGGCGGAGGGCGACGGCGAGCGCGAGGGCGGGGGCGTGCGCGGGACAAGCCGCAGGAGCGCGGGGTGCCCCAGCGCGAGGAGGGCGAGGCCCGTCAGGCCCGAGGGCGCGCGGCAGGCGGGGCAGAGCCCGTCAGAGCTCGGGCCGTGGAGCCACTGGCGTGTCCCGTCAGTTCGGACGGATCATGGATATACGTGCCAAAAACGCACTTCAGCTATGTGCTCGGCGCAGAAAAGGTGCGCGCAGCAGAGGGTGCGGACCGGCGCCACCGCGAACTCGAAGCTGATGGGGAGGGTAAGTGGCAAATCGCACGCAGAGTTGGGGCGGTTGCGGAGCGGAAGCGAGGGAGGGGGGGAGGGGGAGAAGCGTACCAGATGCCACAGTCCCTCTCCGCCTCCTTTTGTGCGCTAAGTGCGCTGCGCGTCGGTCGAAAAGCGCGGTGCGCGATGGGCCGCTTGATGTGCGAGGGCTGCGGCGTCGGGCAGGCGGACTCGGCGGCGCCCGAGCCCAGGTCGAGTGTGTATTCCACGTCGTCGTAGAGGCCCTCCCCGAAGCAAGATTCCTCCGGGATGGACGCTAAGGGACCCCAGGCGCGCGTGTGAGATGGGAGTTGCAGCATGGGATGCGACTAGCGAGACGGACCGTTTGGGTGCATTTTGTTAATCACAGACCAGGATCGAGTCGGCCAGAGACGACGGCAAGAGGACAAAGAGAACAATAAGAGGCTAAAGGCGTTCCCTAAGCCTCCCTTTGAAATGCCGATCTTGTGACTGGCACATGTGAATACTAGTCAAAATCCGGGGTAGGCACGGGGTGGCTGACGTAACGGAGCTTATCCGAAATAGGAGCGACAGCGAAGGCTTGACGGTGTTTGCAACGCGGTGGCGGAGAGCGGTAGGAAGGACCGGGCCTGCAGCGAGCAAGGCCACGGGGGGTCCATCCATACAGATTAAAACCCCTACGATCATGATGCCGAGACTGTATTGTGATCAATACAAAGCCTGGCACGTCAAAACGGGGCAGTGCGTAGATTCTTCTGTAGATTGAGGGAGCAGAACACGCGAAGAAGGAAGCTGCGCACCAGCAACGAGATCCTCTTCTTTACCTCCAGCCGCGTTGACTGCGGCCCCCATCATTCAATCGGCGGAGAACGGACTAGAGAGATGCCTGTCTCAGGTGAAGGTAGTCAAGGCTGGGGAGCGCGCGACAGATGCATCAGGGCTGGATGCAGAAATGAATGGGGCGAGAAAAGACCGCATTGATGGGACTCGAGGGTATTTATGCGCGGACCTAAAATAAAAAGTCGAACCACTTCGTGAATTTCCGAATTTCCGTGTCCTGGTCGTGTGAGGCCGGAATGCCCGACGGAAATCTGACTGGCCGACGAGTATAATTGCTGGATTTCCTAGGTACCACGCTGCCCGGCGTTCACACTGGCATTGCCGAGGCGAAAGGCCTGAATGGAACATTGCGCGCACAAAGGCTGAAAATTAGGAACGAACGCCTCGTGGCATACTCATGCAATGCTCACGATAGATTAAATCCAGCCAAAGAGAGTCCAGACGGGGTGGCAAATTCCAAGATAGGTGCGGACGCGGGAACCAGCCAAGATGCGCGTCGAAGTAGAAGAAAAGCTTATGCCACGTTTCAGGGAGATCTAGAAGCGCAGCGAGCACGAACGACTGCCCTAGCCTGAGAGACACAGTGTCCTGACTGTGTGGACAGCATGGGCTGAGCGCTCATGCATCTTGTCTTCAGGCAAATTTATGTAGATACTAGAGAGCGTGCCCGCCGATTTTGAAAAGGATTGTGGCCATCTTGAACGCGGTCAAAGACACAGGGCGAGACAGTGCGCTCCACCACGGTGGTTATTCTTGCGTCATAAAGCTGAGCCGCATCTGGAAATAGGGCTCTCCACCGTCACCGTAAAATACGGCATACGGTACGGGTTCATACGGCAACCCGTACCGTCCCGTATGGCCCTCTGGCGGGATTTGTACGGTTACGGCCGGCCCCGTAAGTGGTGCCGTAAAGTGAGTCGATTTTGCTGTTTCGGCAGCTGCTGCCGCTGACGCGTCGCATATGATTTCCTTTTGATTTCTAGGTGTCGGCTCTGTCGGCTGCGCCGCCTGGAACCTCTTTCCCGTTCAGGAGTTTGAATGCAGCTCCTACAATTGTTGTAGGCTCTACAAGATATATGGCCCGCACCAAGCCCGCACGAACCAAATACCGCGTAGACCGGCATGTGGATCAATGTGCGAGGTATGAGCCGGCACCGGGCGGATCGCTCATCCAGCAGAGTTTTGAATGTCGTTGCCGTGGCAGCTGTCAGCCGTCCGTGCCGACACTCGCCGCGACTTCACCAGCAGCTCCCTCCGATTTCAAGTCTAGTCAGCCTTGAATCGGCTACATTAATCATATCTTCCTCCCCTTGCCTGTTTCTGCCTTGCACCGGCGCGGTACACATAACTCATTCGACAGCCAACCCCCGAAAATGCGAGCATCGGCCTCCAAGAAATTGCGCGAGTGTATCAATAGGTCGGCGGGCAGCTTTGTAAAGCGCGAGACCATTCGAACTTTGATGTTGCTGAAGTATCATCTGCATTTGAAGCGCAAAGGTTGGGCACTCTAATTGGCCCAAGCGCTGTGGATTTCACACTGACGACTATCATATTTAGGGCCCACCCAGGTGCAATTTAAACACCCAAGTGTCGAATTGCACATAGGTGGACCTGAAGTTTGATTTACTTCTAGTACTTTTGGTCCCATTGATTTTGTAACCTAAAATAATAGAATAAAATTACGATTCGGCTGCCATGAAAACCATTCGAAAGCTTACGATTTAGATTACACAAAAGTCCAACTGAGATTGAAAACCGAAATCACACCGATGATTATCATATTTTGGGTGACCTGAAACTTTATTCGAAACTAATCCGAGAAATTTCCCATTGGTTCGGCATTTCCCGGACCAATGGGAAAATTTGCGGACTCGTTTCGAATAAAGTTTCAGCTCACCCAAAATATGATAATTGTTGGTGTGATTTTGGTTTTCAATTTCAGTTGGACTTTCATGTAATCTAAATTGTAGCCTTTCGAATGGGTTTCAGGGCAGCTGAATCATAATTTTATTCTATTACTTTAGGTTACAAAATCAGTGGGACCAAAAGTACTAGAAGTAAATTAAATTTCAGGTCCACCTATGTGCAATTCAACACTTGGGTGTTTGAATTGCACCTGGGTGGGCCCTAAATATGATAATTGTTGGTGTGTTTTGAATTTTTCCGCTTTATACAGCCGTAATGTACCGTAACGTACCGTAAAAAATGCCGTACCGTCCCGTAAGAGCCTCTGGAGATCAGTTTACGGTTACGGATACGGTCGCCTGGTCTGCCGTATGGCGCCGTAAATTGTACGCCCGTAACTATATACGGTACGGTGGGGGCCCCTATCTAAGACTGGAAACACAACCAGTTGAACCACATTTGGATGCTGTCCATCAGTGATGTGGGAGTAGGCACTAAGGGCCGCGGCCCGGCGCTAGGGGTGAGAACCTCCTTCCCTATATGGAAGAGCAAAGGGTTGAAAAATTCGACTCGATATCCTTCTCACGCGAAGTCCTATCAACGGCCATCTCCCCAGAACCAGTGACCACCCTGAACCTGTCAATCCACGGGGAAGGCATTGTGGCCCAATTTAAAAGTCGGGGAAATTCTACAATGGAAGAAGTAACGCGGGACAATTGCAGGTACCAAAATGTTTACCTCAAACCGATTCCCACCGCGAGGGATAACACGGACCTAGATCCCTCAATGATCGACAAAGAGTCATCTGGAATCACAGGAGACGTACCAAGCTCTTCGAGGCCATCGTAGGGAAGTATTCATGCACATTGCTTGCGGTCATACTCTTAATGGCGGCCATCTCGAACTCCACAATCGGCAGCGGGTGCACGGGGAGCGACAACACGTGGGACTCGAGCTGGTTACAGCCGCCGACGTCTAGGTAACTACCGCTGTGAATTACGATCGTTCGGATGCTGCTCGGTGTTGTGATCGTGGAGAGGGCATCGAGTATTATCTGCCATCCGTCACGGTGCAGCCCTCCTGCCACTGACATGCGGATGAAACCGAGATGTGGGAGTGCAGAGAGGTTTATGGTGGGCGAGGAATGTTGGACGTGGGCATCAGGCGGAATTATGATCATCAAGTCGAGAACCTCAATCGTTTGAAGCACGGACGCAAATTCCGGCCAGCGGAGCATCTCGTAACCATCGGCGATCGAGAGTACCTTGAGATAGGAGATATCCAATGGACACACATCCGGCCTCAGCCAGGGACGAATATTTGTCAAAGCAGACCGAATTCCGAGTGATTTCAGTATGGGGCGCGTGGAAGGATCGGCGGAGATTGGCAAGGTATGCAGGAGTGAGAAACCGATACAAAGCAGTTCCACATGTGCGATACTGGGAGAACAGCCGTGCCACATCTCCAAAAAGTCTGAAGGCCCGGCGAATTTCCCGGCGATTTTCACGCGACCGAGAGTCGGCAGGCGTAATAGCTGTTGGATTCCGACGCGGAATGGGCCTGGGCCGGTGCATGGATCGCGAATGGACACATAGTACAAGCCGGTGAATCTGAGCTCGCAGATCGGGGAACCCGAGAACGCCTGCATGTTAATGTGGAGGTGGCGGATGTGGCGGGTGAGGTGCGGGGAGCGCCGCAAGGTCCTCAGAAGGTGGGACCAATCGTGGTTCGACCCGCAACGGTTCGATGCGACAGAGATTTTTCTGAACAGATGGCTCTGGGCTGCGCTGGCCCACGAACGAGACACCATTGCGCAGACTTTGAGATCGGAGGGCGAATCGCATAGGTGCTCGATGCACAGATCCGCCAACTCCTGGATCTGCAAGGCTGTTGATGTTGAAGTCGCTGTCATACCACAGCAATTGGAAGGGTGGAGGAGGAGGCAGGGGTTTGCCACGGCAATTCCAAGGAAGGAGAGACACAGGAAGGAGGTTTCGGTAGCGGGAAGAACTGAGTTAGTTTAATATTATTTAAACAACGAGAGTGCTATCTATAGTGGCATAGAGTCGTCATAGGGATATCAAGTAATTGAGACAACGCCAGCGTCCATGTAGACGGCTATACCGTCAAAGCGGGAGCTCCCAGCCGCTACTTTGGTCTGCCACTCCAATCAATTCATCAGGGAATTTGTGGAAGCAGGGTAGCAATCATACAAAGTCTGTCAGCGCGGTATCACATTTTCTAACTGAGCACATATTGCTGCGAATGCCACTCCCCGGGAATCTATTTCTTTTCGGTTGAAAATCTCCCTGAGGGACCCAATAAGTACGTTGCGGTCCAAACCCAGTACATCAAACTTAGCATTTCGAGACGCATCACGGGCTTGATTTTAATCCAGTTTGAATAAGAATTACGAAGTGAATGTGGGAACGGGAGCAGAGGCAGAACAGCAACCACAATGTCGATCACGGTGCCGTTTCCAAAGGAGTACCGACGTTCGAGAAGAACAGCAGGCGGTTGATCACCCTTTACTCGGTCCGTGCGACAAGGAGCTTCGGCACGAGGAGATGGGTGAGGCGGAAGTGCATCTTCGCGAGATGGATATTCAGGCTGTCACCGGTGAGCTTGAATGCTTCGATCGTAGCGGCATCGTGGATGAGAACTCGATCTACTGCTGGTCGCTAATATCATCATGAACATCCAAGGTATCGTCAGGTCTCCATCCAATACGGGACGTACGAGGACCAGGTTGTGTCTCGAAATTAGCACAATGCGCACGCACTAGTATATAGAAGTCGGCGCAGTATATTAGGTTACATTTCAGCGCCATTGTGGGAAAGCCACGGCGAACGAGTGTGCGGCGGTGCCCTCTACGAGGGACCACGTTGGGATGATTCATAAGCCCGACTTAAAACCCAGAGAAGCAAGAGCGCATCACTGCGCATGGAAGTGGTCCTGACCCTGCGCCCAAAATTAGACCTATATGCGGGGTAAGGGGACAAAACAGGGACGTACGGTGGTGTGTGCGGGCGGAACGGGGGAAAGTGGCTGAGATAAAGACGCGTTAAATGCGGACAGCGAAGAAGGAGCGATAAGGCTTACCGGGGCGGCGTCGTACCCGGTGGGTGGGGTGTAAACACCCGGAGGTCCACCGGGGGGAGGCGCGTACACATTGGCAGGCGGGCCAAAAGGCTGCATCAACATCATTAGCGGGTATTCACAACGATATGCGGGCACTCACAGGTGGGTAGGCGGCGTACGCCTGCTGCTGGGTATTAACATTGATGTCCGTAACGGGCGGCGTCTACGGAGTTGTTAGCGTATATGCTGCATTCGCATGGGGACAAAGTACGAACTCCGACGACACCTTTCTCCGCATCTGCGCCAAGGACACCGGAGCCGTACGAGGGGGGCGCGCCCGATGGGCCATAGTTCTGTGGTTGCCCATAGTTCTGCGGCTGGCCGTAGTCTTGTGGGTAGCCCTGCGGCAGCGGGTACTGGCCCTGCATCTGCGGCGGGGGTGGGAGGGTGTACCCGTTGTACCCGCCGGGACCCTGCGAGGCGTAGTTGGGCGCGGGGGCCTGTGTCGTGACGGGAAGGACGACCGCCGCTGCGGCTAAGGTGCGCCGGTTCTGGCGCACGCGCGCCATGCGACAAGCGCACAGGAGGACGAAGAGGACGATGGATACTGGATGAGGAACGGCATGAGTGGACGTCGCGAAAAAAAGGAGATCGTGAGGGAAACGCGTTAAACTAGAAATGCTTTGCAAGTACGGCGAACAGATAACGCACCGACGATGATGGCGATCCGTGCGCTGTCAGAAAGCCCGCCGCCTGTATGCACGACGACGATGTAGGCGGACGCCTTCGGGGTGAAGTTGGCGAGCGCCACGAAAACAAGTGCGTTCAGAAAGAATGACATGTCGTACGAGATCGTATCGAACGCGGATAAGCTCGTCAACTTGCGCGTGGGGACGACGCCCAGTGGAGGCGATGATGGGGGGGAGAGAAAGAGAGGAGACCTTGTTATTGGTTTGTATGGTCCAGGGCGCCGCTCGGCTATGGCGTTCCTCGGGATTGATCTTGATCGGGCGACTCTTGTCATGATAATCGCCGGAATTGACCGGGTGAAGGTAGACGCGAACACAAAATTCAAGGGCTGCTCTTGGGCTGCTCGCGAAATGCCGATATTCAGGTGAAAATCTTTTTGAATTGAAGACTCATTAGAGCGTGTGGTGAACAGTTTTTCGAGGATAAGGTTTCGATAAAGCCGGCGCTAATCTTTTTTTTTTAACCGATGACTCGGGCAGACTCGGAAATCACGCCAAGAGAACTCGGCGGTCCCGATGAGAAGAATTTCGCCGAGGCACGCGGACGGCGAGGAGACTTACAGACAGGGGGTACTCGTAGAGGCTTCAACCATTCGACATCTGGATTCTAGAACCATCAACCAGGACTTTTAACGGTCGTCTATTAGCGACTCTTGCAGCTTTTTGATCTTCGTACATCCGATTCACGTCTGTGCGCCCGCTGTTCCGAGCGCCTCGTTCATCACAGTGAAGTATGTTCCCCAATCATCCACTCTAGAACGCAAGTTAGCAACGGTGTCGGGAACACGACAGATGAACCCAAAGTCTCTTGGAAATAAAATAAAAGGAAATGAGGAGACGCACTCGAACCCCATGGGCGCATTCGCCCACATCGCCAGCATGTCCATCTCCGCCTCCGGCCCAAATTCTGCAGGATATCCACCACTCGGAAAAAACGCAGACCCGTATGAACCGTCGGGATTCTCGAAATTCTGAGTCGGATTGCTCTCCGTGTATGGATGGAACACCGGCAAGCTTCCTAGGTCCGCGGTGTAGGTCGGCAGGGTGAACTCCGGCACATTAAAGGTTGGTGGGGGAGCAGAAGCGGGGTATGAATCCGCGCAGGGTGGATAACGCGCGATTGTCGTGGCGCCAGACGGGTACCGCTGCCCGGCGTCGGCCTCCCGCGCACGCTTATTTTTGCTGGTTCCGGCAGTGGGCGCAGGCGGGGGCCGAGTGGCCAGCGGTAGTTGACTCATGGCGGCGAGCTCGTACATGAGGTCCCTAAACGTGAAGTAGCAAAACCTCGGCGACCGCGGGGTGAAGGAACGCACCCAAAGAGCCCCGCAGACTGCCACCTGCGAAGCTGATGAGCGCTACATAAATCAGGAAGGCTGCGACCTTACCGCTGGTCGCACATGCGGACACACTCGATGCATTTGTGCACCTCTGCGATGGCGCTGTTCATCTGCGGCGCCAATCCGGTGCGCTTGCCGTTCCAGACGTTGAGCAACAGCACCAGCCCGCTCGTGAACGCCGCGTTCTAGTTAGGGCCCCATTTATATTAGGGTGGCAAATTCATAATGGACGGACGACGCACAACGAGGACTGGGATGGGCGCCGTGTCCTTGCGGTGTTTCGAGATGTCGCAGACATGGCTGCACGATCGCGCGGCATTGGTACATATCGCCAAGGAGGGCAGCGCCTAACGGAATATGAAGTGAGGAAGACAAGATAAGAAGGATAGAACACACGGCTGAAGCGTCCTTCCGGACCATCGAAATGAACGGGCGGTGGATCGTCATCTGCACCTGGTAGTAGCTGGCGTACAGGTAGGCCGATTGATCGAAGAAGTCGTCGTTCCGCCGATTCGGGTCCCAGCGCACTGCGCTGCGTGAGCTGGATGCAACGAAAATACACGAAAGCGCGCACGATGGCTCGGGATCGCATCAACCCAATCGTTCAGCGCCGTGTCGAGCTCCGCGACGATGCGCTCCTCCCACGCCTCGTCGCGCACCGCGAGCAGGCCTTTTGCCTTGTTCAGGGAGTACTGCGGGTCATGTTAGTCGCGTACTTGGTGGAATGACTCGACAGGAAGAACCCGTCCAGAGGTATGAGATGATTCACAGGGCCTGGAAGGCAGGATAGTAACGCTGATCGGACACATACCAGCATCTTCAGACTGAATGCCAGAATATTGCTCAACCGGATGAAGCAGTTGAAAAAAGCTATCTTCGATGGCTTGTCTGCGGGCTGCTTGAACGCCTGCGCGGGGTCCTCGGTCTCCCAAAACTCGTCGTCGCACTCGATGGGGAGCTCCACGTCGAAGCTGCGGATCAGACGAATAAACATGAGTACAAGAGGGTCAAGGAATGGGAGACACGCACTCCTCATAGTGGGTGGTGCAGGTGCGGCCGAGCCCGGTGCTCGACTGCCGGTCGTAGCACACGAGCACCCAGAACGCGCGCTTCCAGAGCTCAGACTCGACCGTCGGCGCGGTGCCCAGCTTATTCGCGCGGTGCGCGCCGACGTCCTGTGCGAGGCGGATCCCGATCCCGATCAGCGTCCAGCAGGGCGTCGGGGTCGAGTGTTGCAGGAAATAAACAGCGAGCTGCGCGCGAAGTCAATATGTTGGTTCGAGGCTGAAAGCAGGCAACTTACACAGTAGTACTGCAGGTGGTATACCGTGGGGCGCGAAAAGACGTGGATTATATGCGTGAGCTGGTCAAAGTATTTCCACCCACAGCGCAGCGGCTCGTCCTCGGGTCCGCATACGCGGGGGTCGGAGGAGAAGCGCGAGCCGATGGCGCAGACGAGCAGCACGACTGCGCCGAAAGACGCGTCGCGCACGTGTAGTCCGCCGGCGATGGAACGCTCGAACGTCGGGCGGTGGAGGAGCGGATAATAAAGGTTCGAGTGGATAAAATAGAGGTCGATGAGCGCGGAGAGCAGGTCGGCCTCCGGGAAAACATAGGGCCCGGTATGGGGGCGTTGGTCTTTTGCCTGTGAGGGTGATTAATGTTGAGATATGGGCGAAGAAAGACCTGCGGACCGGATCGAAGGTCCAGTAGTGCATGCGGCGAGACGACCATGGCATGCCCTTCTCCTCATATCTCTCCCGCATCTGGACAGCAGCCTTTACGAGCAGGGCGCTACTCGATGATCCATGGTAACGCTCCCGGTGCTGGTTGATCGAGAGTTCCTGTATGTCCTGTACCAGAGCAATGTGCGCGAGGTCATCCCCGTGCGGGGCGGGAGCGGGGTTATTCATAGACCGAATCGCCAGGGTCGCGAGTTCGACCCCGGGTCCGACGGCAGCGCCAGTGTGCGTGAGGACCGGGGAGTCACTGCTCCACCGACTACTCTCCGGGCTGGGGTTATTCGCACCCACTTCAGATTGCGGTGAAAGCTAAAGTGGGCATTAGATGTCAATGCTGCGTCTAGTGATAAGAGCCCTTCCTTGCGCAGGAGCTGTTCTGTGAGCTCCAGCCGGGCCTCCAGGACGTTGACGTAGCTAGATGGTCTTCGATATCGATCCAAGAGGATACTAAATCCTATTCACCTTCTCCGCTTTGTGACAGCACCTGCAAAGGTGCAATCCAGGCCAATCTCGATGCAGTTCGTGCATTTTTTCGTGGACATCCGCAGGCCATCACCTGAAAATGCACAGCTCAGCGATCCGATAGTTACTCCGGGATGAAACGCAAAATACATGCTCCTGAAGGCACAGTTAGCTCGAGGCAGAGTGTAGATGAACAGTGGCTTGCTCTTCTTCATTCTGCACATATCACACGCGCGCTGCACTCGCCTCTTCTTAACAGGAACTTGATCTTCGTCGGATGACATGGTCGCAGAAGCAAAGAGAGATAGATTGAGGCGGTGCTTGGGCGGTGTTCTATAAATTGATTAGACTTAGCCGATCTACATCCGGTGCCTGCGGCGCCGGTTACCAACTGGTTACTACGAAGCATATAATAATAGAGGCTCGAGCTCATTGCCGCAGTGTTAGAGTGGACCCGGTCGAACGCACGACGAAAGCAGGGGTTCGAGAAGGAAATGTGCGCAAAAGTGGTCGCAAGAAAAGCACAAAGAAAAAGCGTGACGACATCTGGTTGATGGCCGCCTGATCCCATCTCCAGCGGCCGATTCAAAGTTCAACGCTCAGCGCTCCATCTTTAAGCTTTAAGCCTAAATCAACAGGGATCTTCGAAGCAGATTCTGGATCGAAATGAGCGACATTTTTTCCAGGCCCAGATCAACGTCACTCTAGCATGGGGTTCGAAACTTTCTAAATAACTTTCGAACCTCGAAACAAAAGAATATGCATGTATTGCCAAGAAAAGATCAAAACCCAAATCGAAAAGTCATCCCGCCACAATACATCCAGATTTGTGTTACATAGCCATCTCCGCCTGGAGTTGTCTGAGCTCCTCGTCGACTTCCGGGTCGCGGTCGGCCACGGGTCTCCCTGAAATTTATCATCAACCAATTTGCAACACTCAAGGTGTATTGCGCACTGTACTCCGTACTAGGGCTACCTCCCGCGTCTGGCGTATGAATCGGGACGTGCTCCGCCCCCGCAAGGCGTTCAGAGAGAAGCTCATCCTCGAGCGCACGAAGCTCATCCATAAGCTCCTCCTGTATTCGGGGGTCAGCACAGATTAATATCTCGAATTGCAGGACGAGGTTACGAACATCTCCTGCGACATCTATACCAGATGAATTCGAAATTAAATCAGCGATTTCCTGCTCTATTTCACCCTACTCCTGTAGCGAAGCCATAATCCCATCGACGCTGGCGACCGACCTGTTTGACAACGAACTTCAATGTAAATCCTGCCAGCAGCAAGGTTCGCGTAGGACGCCACACACATTTTGGCGTGAATTTGCTGCATGGCCTTCCCCGCCGCCTGCATCGCCGCGACCGTCTCCGAGTTCAGGTTCGCAGACTCAAGCGTGTTGACCTGCATCTCGAGCTGCAGCTGCTACCCCCGCAACTGCTCCAGCTGTGCCTCCCCCGCGCGCTTGCGCTTCAAGCACGCTGTGGCCACTTTCCAAGAACGCCGGTCAACACCCGCGGATAAATAATATGCAGCACGGCTTAGTACGTACGCGGCTTGTTCGACACCGCATTCGCCTTGGCGGTCGTCAGTTCCAGCGCGACCTTCCGATGCAGGTGCGCCTCCGCCTTGTCGATGATGCTGAGCTGCGTCCGCAGCCCGACGATAGCCTCGCGAACGGACTTCTTGGTGTCCCGGGGTGCGAAGTAGCTCGTGATTCCAGCCATGCTTGGTGGGTGTTGCGCTGGGTGTTCCTTAGGAGGAGCCGTTTTAATATGAGGCTGCGCCGTACGCACGCAGGGGTCCCGAGCGCAGTCACTCCCTGCGTCCGCTGCGGGAGTAACTCAAGGTCCAGGGTCACTGCGGTCTGGAATAGAAAGAAGCTCCGCGTTGATGCGCAGTTCCAGACGGCCAAAACGGCCTGACTGTGCCGCAGACGGATACCAGCGCGTCCCGCGATGCAATTGGTTCAAATATTGTGTGGAATGTATGGACCGACTCACTACGCCGCAGGTTGTAACACGCTTGATGTACAAAGACGGCAGCGAACACAACTGCGGATAGTGGCCTACGGGAGCGCCATTCTATTTTCTCCGGAGATTTCCGCCTACGGCGCAGGCATCATCTCACTCTTACGCCCCAAATCCTCCCTGGGCAAAAAAGGATCAGCAACGGATTCGCAGGCGCGGAAGAACACTCACCTCTCATCATCACTGCGTTCGTCGGACGCCCCCTCGCCGGTGGTGACAACCTTCCACGCGATGCGGCATATTAATCCAAACCAGATGATCTGCAGAATCTGCGCCGGAAACCAATCAGCGCTGCGTATATCCAGCGCGCGTTCGTGGAACTGGGAAGGAAAAGGAAATCATACTTGTAACGCGGTCAGACATGCGCAGAATATAATCCAGTACGGTCTGCTCAGGAAGCGGCCCTGAGTCGGCGCCCACTCGAACGGCACCAGGCGCGGGAGGTCGGTGTACGTCGAGACGATGACAAGGATGAAGAGGACGTGGCGGGTGACGAACCACGAGACGAGGTAGCAGCCGAAGAACGAGTCGCACGCGTGCTGGCTGACGTCCATGTAGCGCATCATCTTGGCGATCTGCGAGCGGGATCATCAACAGCGCTTGAGCGGAAATAGGAGCGCGCACGGGCAAGAAAATGTCGGAGCAGTCCATGAGCACCATAATGAGGCACCCGACGCGCGTGAAGTTGAAGACGTAGCTCGCGCCCATCAGGAAGACGGTGATGAAGTGGTGCGACATCATCTGGACGTGGTCTTTCCGCGGCGCCTCCGCATTGAGGACCAGTATTTGGTGGACATAAAACGCAGTTTGGGTGATGTAGTAGAATTTCACGGGCGCGGGGAGGGGCGCGTGTGGGTAGCCCAGCCACAGCGCCGTTGGCTCCGATATGCGCGTCGGGAGGTGGTAGTTCACGTAGTGCGGACGTTATTGAGTTGTAAAGCGCGCGGAAATGCGGGGCTCACCAGTCCGAATACGAATTGCAGGGGGTAGTATACCGCCGGCCAGCCTTGTTCGGCGAATCGAAGGACCGTCCGGTGCATGCGCCGCCCCTCCTTTCTGGACGCGCGCCGGTTGCTGTAGCTGCTCTCGCCTTTCTCGCGCCGAGACGCGAGTCGCCACCGCACAAACGGCTCGAACACGCCGAGGCGCAGGACGTCGCGCAGCACGGCCATGGCGGTCATGCATGTGATGAGCAGACATACGTCCTGTGGCCCCGTGTTGTAGTGCGCAGAGTCGGGGAACGCGTCCGGCGCCGACGGGGCATCTGTGCGGTGCGAGAGCGCAAAGAATGGGGCGAGGTACGGGGGGAGCCAGTCTGAAGGAGACAGCATGAGCACAAGAGGCATCGCGCAGTAAAGGCCCAGCGGCGCAGTTGAATGATCATACTTGTCATCGTGTTTGCGTTTCTCCCCGCCTTCCCGGTGATCGCGTCATGTTGCTGACGATGTCACATGTTGGCATGGAGCTAGCTTCCGCGTCAAGTCGCCTGCGTCCAGCCCCGCGTGGTCCCAATCTCACAAAGGAAGAGAAGAAATCGCAAGGAGCGCTGCGCGCATACACACACAAACTAAGATGACATGGGATTGGGCCTCTCTGAGGCGGGAGCTGAACCTTTAGGGATCAAGGTGATTGGATCTTACAAAAAGAAAATGTTTAAATTTTTGAGGATCGTTTCAACTTATATTATTATCTCAGGTAAGTTGCGACCTGGGTTTTATAGACACCAAAGGCACTTAGATTGTCATTTGGGCAGCACCTCTTCTCTCAAAAAAAGGAAAGTTTAACTCTGAGTGTGCTCACTGAAATAAATCCATAAAACATGGGGGTTTAAACTTTCTGGTGCCTCGGCCATTCTACACTGAGCGTGACATTTAAACTTTCCATATGATGGGTTTTCTAGTACTCAATGCCTCATAGGGAACAAAAAGGCTCAAAGTTTGGTTGAAGTATGCTAAACTGAACCGCGAGAGAACGTGACAGTTGTGACAGAGCTCCCTGAATGTACATTGAAAGATTGAATAGAGCTCGAAGTCTCCAGACTCAATAATTCACCTAGTACCAAGCCATAGAACCACAACAACCTCATGAGTCTTTTTTCCTGCTTCCAGAATAAATAATCAAGTGCATCATAATAGCAATATAAAATTCATCATGCACCTATGGACAACATTCGAAGAGGAAGGTGTCAAAGATCAAGTGCACAACAATTACAGATGTGGAGTCCCAACCAAAGTGGATCCAGAAAAAGGAGAAGTCAATACCAAGCGCAAAAGATGATGCATAGACAGTCAGATTCAGAGGCTTGGAAATTGTGAATATAGAGCGCAGAGCTTTTTTTACTAATCAAGAGAAACAGAAGAACTCACACCACACCAGAGGAGGAGGAGTTTTGGCCCAGGCAAAAATAGTTGCAAAAATAGTGGAATATATTGGCTTCAGTACTATTGACAGAAACCTCCTGCATCGGCTCTCCCGAATCCGTCTATAGTGAATCTGTGGATGATAAATTTAGACTCTAATTCAATTCGGAATCCGACACTTCTGAAATTCAGATACTCCCGATCCGAGCCTGCGACACAGACAGCCTGAACAGAAGGAAGCAGGATTTGAAAGCCGAAAGTGTGGATGGGGGCAATTAAAGAACTAGTGACTAACATTTTTGAATGATAAAGAATCTCCAACCTTTCACAAACTACAACAATTTTTGCTCTTGCAGTTTTCCTTGCCTTTGTGGGGTGACCGATTTGGTCTGACTACTGTATTTTTTCATTCAATTCGACCGTCACGTGTCACTCCCCCCTTGGTCGATGGCGAACATTGGAATTTTGACACGCATCACCCACCCTCTGGTCGAACACATTTTGTGTCACGCGGCCCTCGAAATTCCCCAAAATCACATCTGCGACATGCAAAATGGAAAATTTTCTTTCGGCGGTTGAAAATTTTGCATCTGTCATGCGAAATTTCGGCCATGGTCGAATGGTCGAATTGGTAATTTGAGTCACACGTCACCCCCCTGGTCTGATTGAATGAAAAAATACAGTAAGTCCGTTTACTGCTCACGGATAGTAGCCCGAACATGAAGCGGAAATGACTAATGGCTAAAATTGAACTTAGAGAATATCTGTGTGTTCTGTGAATGAAACGGGTTGGTCAGGCATTTAAACAATCACCAGGCTACTCAAATATATTCGCATTTCATTGATTGATTTTTTGTCTTCCCCTGCTTTTTTTGCAATTTTTTCTCTCGATGACCAATTCTGCATGACAAACAGATCAAAAATGATGCACGAAATCGATGTTTCTCTGGGTAGCCAAACCTAAAGGTTCAGCAATGAAAGAACCCCAGCCCAGCGAAAGAGCAGATGGCATCAGCAAAACCTGGGTCCGCCATGTACCACTATATAGGGACCTCTAGTAGTCTATAGTGCCCATAGTGCCCATAGTGCCCCTAGTGAAGGTCTCTATCTACATAGCACTACAGTTCAACTATGGAGTGCTATGTCCAACTAGGCAGTACTACGCCCGACTATGCCAGACTATGCCACTATGGCGCTAGAGTCAATATCAGGGTTTGCTGATGCAGGACTCGGGCATGGATTGATACAACTCGGACTGGTGTGCATCGCTGAACGATTTGGCACGACTAGGAATTGAACTAGCAACCTATTAATCGAGACCAAGTTAAATAAATGCGACCGAGGCAAGTCTTGGATTTGAATTTTGGGGATACTGTATTATTACGATCAATTCGACAGTCACGGGTCACGGACCCCCCTGTCGATGTCGAAATATGGTCGGGGTCACGGGTCACGGAGGGGTCTGTCGAATGCAACTTTCGTCACGACCAACCCAAATTTCTCTCAACCATGCTAAAAAATTGAATTTTGTGTCTCGGATGTCGAAATTTTGAAGGGTGTCACGCCAAAATTCGGTGGTTGTCGAATTGTCGAACTGGTTTTTTGGGTCACGGGTCACACCCCCTGTCTAATTGATCGAAATAACACAGCATATTAGCTAATCATTCCAAATACGAGTGTCTCAGTTCTGTCCACAACAGTCCTGAGACGTGAGTTTTATTTCCATGGCTGTTCTATGTTACTTACCTGCAGTATAGTTTATTCAATTAGGTACAGTCATTAACAGGGAAGCGCAACGCAACGTAGAGCGCAACGGTAGGAATTACGTACCTTTGAGGCTTCCGACAAGCTCAGAAATTTATGTGAATATAGTACATCATTCTATCTCCCTGCAGACAAAAGGACCTTCGCGAAAAACTCCTGTGAAGCCGTCAAAAATGCAATGTTTGTCGCCGCATTTCGGGGCCTTTGATTCGAACTGCCAGATCATTCCTTTTTTCCATGTTCGCGGTGCTGGCAGATGACAATTTCGTTGTGTTGGGGGATTTTCAGCATGGCTGATTGCAGATACATATGTCAAACCCCCAAAGAGCATGCCTTCAGGACTACAATTGATCCTGTTGAAGCGTTGCGCTTCTACGTTATTCGGGGATATTTGGGGTGCTGGAAAGATTTGGCCCGTTCTCGACAACTACTCAACTTTGACAATAGGGGTAAATTTTACCATGGACTAGACATCAATCCGGTCCAGAATACAGTTTGTACTCAGAAATTTGAGTGAGATCTGCCTGAGATATCCGTCAAACAATCTGAGTGTTGCTCTTCCCTGTTAATGACTGTATTCGATACATGAGTTCTGTCCACAACAGTTCTGAGACTTTATTCACTTATTTCCGACCTGCTCGCGCAAGCGCCACAGATCTTCACAGTACGTTCACCAACGGAGTTTTTCGCGGCGTAATTCGACGCATCAGACGCGTCACGCATCTCTTGTGCGCATCCCTCTGCAACTGAGTTCTCGACCAACTCTCGACCAGCGACAACAGCGACGTCGCAGTCTCAGGATTCAAGCACCTAGAGCAATTCCTGTCACCTTCGGGACGCAGCTCACGTTCCTGGCCTCAGAGTTTGCAGCTCGGCTGCTCGGGATGCCTCAGGACCTTGAGTAACATGGACGGCCAGTGCTGGATACCGTTATTTGTTCCGAGTGCTGAGGGGGGATGCACACTGCGGATAGTTGTACGCGCTTATCCCACTGGGTACCAGTGGTTACTATGCGGCGCATCGCGCTTCATAATGAGCGCATCGATCTAGAGATGCGCGCTTCCTGGTCACATTCCGTCGATTACTGCTGCCTCTTGATACTCTGTCTGTCTGTCAACCCGTCAAGTAAAGCCTTCCAGAGCAGCCTCGGATCTCGCCTTTGCTCGCGTAAAACGTCCGCAGCGGTTTCTTTGTATGTCTGGCTCGGAGCTGAGAGTATGACTGGACCTCGATTTAAAGCTTTAAATTTGAATGAAATACGCGTCCTTCAATCCCCGCTTTTGTCGGAAATCGCGGCCATAACGGCCAAACGTTGGCTGACTATCCCTCAATTCTGTCTTAGAAATGACAATTGTCGAAAACTTCTTACTAACCGCTGTATGTATGTCAGCGTGGCATCAAGTGAGCTGAATCATCTGCATCTAGATCTAGGGTAGACCGCATGGAGTAACTCTGCTTTGAGTTTCTGGCTGGATATGCCGCAGGCTTGCCCTATAAAGCGAGCAGAGGTGACCATGAGCATTATTACCCATTCACACAAGTGTCACCCCACCACCCAACAGTTTTATATCTGAATGTCTTTACCAACCTTCTCGTTCTCGACCACCGCCGACGAGGTCGCCACCGCTTTTGCCGCCGAAATCCAAGGCAAAAATGGTCAGCAGTATATCCCTCGGAATATTCATCGTTCTGACATTTCGCAGTCCTGGTTACGGGGACGTCCATCAACGGCATTGGATTCGAGGCAGCGCGTGTCATCGCAAAGCATGCGCGGCTCGTCATCATAACGGGATACAACTTGGAGCGGTATGCGAGATCTGCGACGGATTCAGAATAATCTTTCTGAAGAGTCCATGTGCAGGCTCAAGCTCTCGGAAGAGGCGATCAAGAAGGACGTACCGGCAGCCAACATCCGTCCCCTCATCCTCGATCTCTCGTCTTTCGCCGCCGTGCGTAAGGCGGCAGCGGAAATAAACGGGTATCCCGAGGCCCTCCACGTCTGTGCATCTCCGCTTCCATGTGCGTGTATTATGCCTTAACGCGCTATTTTCCAGGTTGTGGTTCACAACGCGGCCGCGAGCTTCGGGCCGCTCAAGCTCACCGTTGACAATCTGGAACGACAGATGGCGACGGACCATATTGGACCGTTCCTCTTGACGAAATTGATTGCGTCGAAGATACTCGCCGCGGGCACGGAGAGCTACGTCCCGCGCGTGGTGTATGTGTCCAGCAATGGGCACACGTACGGCACCGGCGTAAACTTCGACACCATCGGCCACCCGGACCCAGAGAAGTACCAAAGCGGTGACGCGTATTTCCAGGCGAAGAGCGCGAATTGCCTGATGGCCATCGCGCTGTCAAGCCGCTCCAAAGGAAAGATCAATGCGTACAGTCTCCACCCTGGACGTACGTCTCTAACATAATCTCCTCTTGAACATCACGCCAAAATTTGCCATCGCAGTTATCTTCACCAACATCTCTGTGAACAAGGAGGCAATTCCTGACATGCAGGCGTTCGGTGGGTCAAATCGTCCCCTTGACTCCTCATCTATTGACGTAATGTTGCAATAGGGGTTCTCGACTCGGACGGGAACGCCATCCCAGGGCTACCGTGGAAGTCCCTCCCTCAGGGTGCAGCAACGTAAGATGAACCCAGTGGAAATTGTTTGTGATTTCTGATTAAACATCTCTTTTTCCCTCAGCACTGTCGCCGCGGCATTCGATACCAGGCTGAACGGTCGGTCCATTCACGATGCAGTATGGCGTATATTGAGCTCATCGTCATGTCCATTGCAGAAAAACCTGGCGCGTATCTCTCCGATGGAACCGAGGCCAACAAGGAGCGGGCGGACCACAGTTCCGATCCAGTGAGCGCTATCACACCGACCGTCCTCATTGCAAAATTTGACCTGGTTGACTTAGGCTAATGCTGAGAAACTGTGGACCGCCACTGAGGAGGTCATAAGCGAAAAGTTTACATTCTAGCGGGGACCTGGGGACGTTTTTAGACAATTTATATCGAGTGCGATTCGACATCAAAATATGCCTACGTTACGTCTGGAACCCCTGCCGGCTTTACAATCAGGTGGCTTGGGGCCTTGTACTCGATGGCAGCGTGCCGGCCATGTCCGTGCTCAGTTGCATCCAGTTTCACCCGGTAAACTTCAGTGCAGGGATCGGAATGTGCAGACCTGCCCTTGAGTACAGTTTCAGACAGCACTCGGCTCGCGTCAGCCCGACAGCTATATCCACCGTTTGTCTCTGAATCGGTGCCACCCGAGGAAGCCGCCGCGGCCAAGTCCTGGGGGTTGTAATAAATATAACTCCCCCAGAGGTGATACCAGATACGATTTGCGGACAAGCTATAGGGCATTGTCATCGCAGGGCGTTTCCCGGAGGTGTTGAGCGCAATCAATCAGACATTGGAATTTCTCTGAGCAGGAATCTCAGGCAGTTTGAGATTCTTTGGGTCAAACCGAAGGATAGAATCAGGGGGCAGCCGATTTGTCCTGGGGAAATCGCAAGGGCCTTCATAGATCTACAACAATCCTATTGGGCTTATCTGGAGTGTTTCCTGACTATTTCTGCCCGGGATATCAACCGACACAAATCGGGGATGTTGAATTTAGTCTGCAGAGCACAGCCTGGACCTAGTGGAAATAGAACATCCAAGGACTCGACGCTTTAAACCTACAGTTGAATGCTTGGGCCAACTGCCTAAACTACATCTCCGGCTACCGCACGAGCGGTGTATATTGACCAGTTCGTGCCCCACTGTACGGCTCGCCCAAACTGTGGCCCAAACTAGTGCCTGTCTGTGTATGTCTATCAAGAAGATTTATTTGATAGACAGCACGGGGGTGTCGGGTTTCGAACAACACATATCCGGCCCAATGATCGAGTGGTTGAAGTGTCTCTATGACCGCATCCGATACGTCGTACGGCTTGAGGGCCAATTTGCGCCAATTTTCGTGTCATTACTCGGCATTCTCACCGGCGATCCGGGATCTCCGCACCTGTGGAACTTGTTTATGGCGGACTTTATCCTTGAAATGCATCCCGATGACCTCAAGCTGAATGAGGTTTCAATCAACCAGATTACGCACGCGGACGATATTATGACAGCTTCCACGAGTCCTCCTGGGTTTCAATCTCACCTCAATGGCTCTCAAGATTGGTCGGATGAGAATGGGTGTGAGACGTCGAAGCCAAAATCCGTGTACCAAATCTGGGGCCCCCGCCAAAAGCCATCGCAATACCCGGGCTTTTACCTGAATGGGACTCCCATCTCACGAGTGGACAAGGCCTGTTACCTGGGCATTTGGTTGCAAACTGGAACAAAATTTATGTGGAAGGAGCAGTGTGCCGTCAAGGCCAAGAAGGCTCGAAGAGCCGCCAACATCATTTTGGGTCTCAACAGATTCGTTGTCAATTTGACAGCATGGGATATGCGCACCTTGTACATGGCACGAGTAGACCCATATATCATCGCAGGTTGCGACGTCTGTCTTGACATCAATCCAAAAAGTCTGAAGCTCCTTGAAAAGGTTCAATGCATGTTCATACGGCGGATGCTTGGACTGGGATCCCGTTCCATGTTGGCGGTGCTGTTCTCTGAGACAGGCATATGGCCAATCAAGTACCGTCGGGTGTATCTTGCGCTGAAAAATCTGTGTTATCTCCTGGGCTTGAAAGCCGATCACAACAAGCCTCAACGACTTGCATGGAATGCCGTACAAGAATCATTGAAGCTTGGACGAGCCGGAAAGATCTCATGGATCACTGACCTCCGCATTGTGCTCTACCGCCTTCATGTCCCTGTGGAGTTCGACATTTCCGCCGAGGTTACAGTCCCCATGGTCGAAGCAGTCATGAAACATGTCAAGCTTTCCATGGAAGCATGGATCGACAGCAAAATTGAGACATCCTCGAGGACTCGGGATCTGCTCCCCGGCCGACTGGAAATGGATGCCGACACTGGCAAGTTGGTTAAAAAATCCCTGGATTTCCGGCACTATTTGAGGATCATCTCTGCAAATCATCGGCGCGCACTAACACAGATGATTCTGTCCGGCCACTCCTTGGCAATTGAGCGGCGACGCTGGAAGGAACGAGGCAAACCGGTCGTTCCACGGGAATGGCGCTTGTGCCGGTTTTGCGGTGCCTACATTGAAGACCCGCCACATGCAATGTTTGTCTGTGACCACCCAAACCTGATGCAACTTCGGGAAATATTCCTGGCCAAACTATACAAGGACCTTCCTGCAATCAGAGGGAAATGTTCTACACCTTGGGAATTCTTCCGAGAACTGTTGGCGCATCGCGAAATCACGCCGCTCCTGGCCAAGCTTGCGCACGATGTGCTGAAAATATTCGACGCGACTCCTATGCTTTGTGTGAACGGACCTCCGGGGCCCGTTCCATGATTCATTTCATTCTCACTTTTGAGTTCTGGGGGTTCCTTCACATGCATCCTGCAAAGGGACGACATGCGACAGCTTGTGTGTACTGGTGGACAACGGGGATTTATACCTGGGAGAAGAGAACTTCGCCCAGGTCCCAGAGGGTTTTAACCGAGTGTCCTGCTATTAAATCGACCGGCCAGTCCACAGAATGCCAGCGTCTTGCATGATCTAACCCCTGGAACGGATGTGTGCTCTGTTGACTTTGTGCAGCTACCTGTAAGGATAACCACCCCTACAGTACTACATATTTGTCTTCAGTAAACTCGTTGTTCAGGCATTTGGACCACGCGAGTATAATATATCCCCCCCCCATATCGGGTCGGCAACCCATAGATAATGCTTCTGGAGGCCTTGAACCCCATCAAAATTTGGGGTAACGAGTTTTCCCTCCCCTAACCCGATATTCGACAAAGTCTCATTGATTATCCTAAACTCTAACGGACATCCCGATTACCAACTAAGCCCGCGTCAGCCTAGGCCGCACAGCACAAAAAAGCGAAGGGAGAGAGGGGGGCGCACCTGTAGCTCTCCGTATGCAGGAACATCTCTGCACAGGGCGCGAACCCATCCACGATCGTGCGCTGCACGTCCGCGACGGCGTTGCGCACGTCGTACAAAAACGCGTCGGGGCCACACGCTGCACGCACGTCAGGGGGACAGGAAGAGTTGGGGAAGGAAGGAAGAGGCACAGACGACGGCGACGCGCGCAGCGCCGGCGTGCGCGGCGGCGTGCACGAGCTGCGGGAGGTCGGGGCGCCCCAATGCCCACAAACACTCGGTGTCGGTGTCACTTCCGATCTCTGCCTTATCGTCTTTCGACCCAAGCTTGGCGTCCGCGTCCGCGTCTGCGTTTACGTCTGCGTCTGCGTCTGCGCCGGTGACGTGCACGCGCGCTGCGATGCGGCCGGCGGGGACGAGCGCCACCGCCGCGCGCACGGCGTCCGCCATCCAAGCGTATGATTCTTCCCAGGAATCAGAAATCAGCGCCGAAGCAATCGCGGAGTGGAGAGAATAAGACCGACCCCGGTCCCGGACGGCCACGACGAACTCGACGTGCCGGCACGCCGCGCAGCCCTGGAGGCTCGCCGCGAGGGCGGTGAGAAGCGGGAGCGTGAACGTCGCACCTGCAGCGCGTCAATCAGGGGGTGTACTGGTAAAGTGAAAGGAAGAGCAGCATACCACTACCCCCGGCAAGCAGGTACACGCGGTCGTACCCCGCCAGCGCCGTGCGCACCCCGCCATACGGCCCGTCCACCACCACGCGCGTCGCCCACGCCGCCCCCGCGCCCACCGCGGCAGCGTCGACCGCGCGCACGATCGCGCGCGTGAGCCCGCTGTTCACGCGCAGCACGAGCTGCACTGCGCCGTCCGCGTGTACCGACGCGATCGTGAACGGGTGCGACGTGAGCGCGTGCGCGGCGCCGAGGCCGGCGACGCGCAGGAAGAGGTGCTGGCCGGGCGCCCATGCGAGGCGGCCGCGCCCGGGCGCGGGGATGCGTAGGAGGAGGAGGGTGGGCGTGGCCCGCGTGACGGCAGCGGGGAGCCCGAGGCGCGTGGTGGCGAGCGTGCGCAGGACGCGCGCGAGCCAAACGGTGGTGTAGATGGCAGCGGTGGCGAAGAAGTAGTCCCTAAATATGGGGGTTAGCGCGGATCGGAAGGAAGAAAGAGAGTAGCAGACCAGGACGTGAGCGTCCAGTCCACGTGGATGAAAAGCGCGGCCATAAATATTCCGGAGGCGCTGCGTGGGCAATGAGTCGATGCTAATATATTCGAAAATTTCCGGAGACAGACATAAAGTGCAGCCTGAACAGGCCCGGTCAGTCATGCCGATATTCAAGCGCAAGGGATCGACATACTTCTTGAAAATTTCATAGTACCGGTTGCGGAATATACCCCACGACAGGGTGATCAAGTAGGTCTGCCACGAAATATATCAGCAACCGAAGACACGAGCAGCTGAACTACCCACCTGCGGAACGAGCGCCGCGACGCCGGTCCAGTAGTACGACGACGTCTCCCACGACACCATCATCTGTCCCTCGCGGATGTTCATCACAATGAACGGGAACGTATGCACGAGCGACGTGATGTCTACACAGCCCCACCATCAACGTACCATCCACGAGCGCGAGGAGAATACGCACACATGAGCACGGCGGACCACCGGTGGAACACCTGCAGTTTCTCGTGCGACGTGCCCGTCAGCATCCCGACCAGGTTCACTTTCGTGGCGAACGCGCTGGGTTCGAATTAAACTGCGTCAGCGAAGGTGAGATGTAGAGAAGGAGGGAGGAGCAGCGCACATCATGAACGGCATGATTGCGATAGAGATCCACCCGGAGCGCGTCGCGATGGGCTGGCTGTCGCCCATCGCCATGCTCGCCCAGTAGTACGGGCGCGGCGCGAGCATCAGGGCTGCGAAATATTGGCGGTGAGTACCTGCGCGCAGGCGCAATGGAGCCGCGCACAGAGGACGAAGATCGCCATTATCGAGACACCGAAGATGGCGGAGAGCGGGGGGGCGTAGTAGCCCGTGGCGCGGACGCGGAACTGGCGGGAGGTGAGGTAGCGGAAGGCGGCTGTGAGGCGGTCGGCCACGCCTGCGCGCTGACTCGGGGAAGTCGCACTGCACAGGACACCTTGAGCGCTGCGATATGAAAAGCTCCAAAAACAAGTCCTTACCGCCGCGCACGCCACATCGAGGCCAAATTAAGGACCATGGCTGCCGCAATCGCCGCGCAGAAGAAGGCGAGAGTCGTCTGGCCGTAGTCCCAGTCCGCGGTATACCACTAAATTTCGGTGAATGGCGCGGTCCTTGGATCAAGGGTTGGATTTACGTTGTGCCAGCGCGCTTGGATGAGGGCCGCCTGGTCCGCTGTTAACGCGGGGTTCAAGGAGCCGCGATCGCGTGAGCTGTGCCACAACACAGGTTGAGTGAGCCAAATGAATCCCATGGCGCTTGGAGCGTCGTGAGTGGAGAGGGTGCGGGTGGAAAATCGGCGGGCGAAAAAGTGTTGAAATCCGGGCCCGGAATAAAAGGGATGGAATAACATTGGTTCGCATACGGAATTCGTAATTACAGGAGCACGGGACAGACTAGGCACCCGATCCATCGCAACGAAGCAGGACTAAGCGAGAGCCATGGGACAGCCAAGGGAGACCAGGGCGCGAGTACGCGCGAAACTTGACCCTAGTTCGACTGCCGAGATATATTTACGCGGTGACTCGGGGAATGACTCGGGGAACGGCTCCATCGGGCGATCAGAGCGCATGGTGATGGTGATGACGATAGTAATCAGGGGTGCAGCAACGAGGGTGGGTCGCGACGAGAGGGATAGACGGTTCGACGGGGAGAAATGGGTCGGTTCGTTGGGTGACAGTCTAGGCGACGTCGAGGGATGGAAGGGAGGCGTAGAGGGAGGTCAGTGAGGCCAGATAATCGAAATGAGCGATTTGGGGGACAAGGGAGCCGAGGGTGGGCGACAGCCACCAGCAAGACTCCCATGAAGGAGCTCACAGTTAAAGGCAGTCCCAGAGAATATGAGGGGTTGTTTGATACTACCAAAGGTCCATGGAAGGAACAAGAGGAAGGGAGGGTAGGGGAAAATCGGCGAGGGAGGAGGGGGGGGGCTGGGGATGGTCAGAGGTAACCGGGGGGAAATGCCTCAAGCATTTATAAGAAACCGGAAAGGCCGGGTCGGGAGCGGTTTGTGCCGCCCGGCTTTCTGCGATTGGTTGATCATTGTCAAGCGCTGCATCAATGATGCACGTGAGATGTTTGGTTCGTTTGGTTCGGGTCGGTATTTGCCGCTGGTCGGCCTAGTCCAATTGGTTGCGCACTTGGCTCGAGGCTTGGCCGATGATTGCAAATATCAAGACCGTGCCTGGAAAGGTCTAGAATGTCCTGAATTTCTGATCCAAGTGTAACCAAGCGATCGGACTTCAGACCGACATCAGCAAACCCTGATTTTCACCCTAGCAGGCTGTAGCAGCTGTAGTAGAATGTAGCAGCCTCAAACATGGCTGTAGTGCTCCATAGTGCTCCATGGTGCTCTATAGATTTGGGGGAACTATATAGTGCTACATAGCTCAGGTAGAACTACATAGTGCTCTGTAGTTGGATAGGGGCTCCATGTAGTCCTCTGTAGTATTGCGGATCTCTGTAGTGCTCTGAAGTTTTTGGTGATCACATAAAATTTTTGGAGTTAGATTTTACCTTGGGCTCAATCACATCCCACTCGCACCATTAATCAAGGTACTTTGGAAATGTTGTACCTCAATTCTTGAAAATGCCCCTCACAAGTCTAATTCAACCTCGGTTTGCAATCTGTCACATGACTAAGGTCAAATTCTACATCCCCTTGTTCTGGGAAATAAGTGTCAGAACGACGTTAGGCGGAGTTGAGGACAGCTGGTGTCAAAAACGGCCTTGTATTCGGAAGCACAGCAGGCAGGACCTGATAAAGATCACAGAGCACCAGGCCTCATATCAGGTCTATGGTGTAATACTTATTTTATCTGCACTTCAAATTCTAGGCTCGCGCGGAGGTCTTCGGTTCGATTCTCACTGGTGGCAATAATTAAATATCCCTTAGGACGTTCTTAACTTAACTCGTACTGACCTTACTTCCTTACCTACTGACTAGTCGACTTACTTACTTACTGGTTACTAGTTACTTACTGACCTTCAATGTTTGAAGGCCATTGACTTTTCTTATAATACCGTGGACCGTGTACTACAGAACGCTAGAGGCCAACTACAGACTGCTATATAGTTCCGACCCAACTATACAGTGCTACACATCTAAAGACCTTTGCTACAGCCGCTATGGGCACTATACAAGATATAGGCTACTATGAGCCACTATGTAGTGCTGTGTAGCCGACCCAGGTTTTGCTGATGGAGTTTGGACTGCGTCGACTGAGAAAAACATTTTGTTCAGCCACAAAACAAGGTCATTCGAAAACTCCAACCCCATCTTCGGGTTCACACCTTTCGCGCCTCGCTCAGTACCCGCACCTCCAGCATGGACACGATGAACATGGCGAGCTCCTCCATGAACATGACCGACTCAGCCAGCTCAACCTCCATAGACTCGGGGATGGGCATGATGAAGGCGTACCTCCACTTCACCCCAGGCGACACGCTCCTCTTTGCGGGCATCACGCCCACCTCGCCGGGCGCGGTCCTCGGCGCCTGTCTCGTCTTCTTCGCCGTCTCCGTCGCAGAGCGGTGGTTGCGTGCGGCGGCGCGCGGCGCGGAAGCCCGGTTCGCACAGAGGTACGCCGGGCCCCGATGTCTGATACCATGTCCATTCGGATATTATCTTGACATCAGGTCGAAACGGCTCGTATCCTACGCCTTCGACAGCACGGCAGACACCTACCCGGCAGGGAAAGACTCTGCGCCCCAAGTCGATGCATCTAGCAAACACTTCGTCCTCTCGCACGAGCTGAGCCGCGGCGTGCTCGCTGGCATGCAGACGACCCTGCATTACCTGTTGATGTTGGTCGTAATGTGCGCGTTGCATCTTATATTTATCTATATGGCGCTCATCCCGTTCTCAGGACATTTAACGCCGCACTCATCATCAGCGTAATCCTCGGCGTCATTGTCGGCGAGACAGCGTTCGGGCGACTAAACTACCACTAGGGCATAGCATGCTGAATTTTTTGTTCTGGACGGACAGATTGTATACATATTATCTGTGTTGGAAGCTGTTGAATTCATTGTATATCCCGGGACATTAGGCTCGAAGCTATTCGTGTACTTGGGGGAATGAGTCGACAGGAGAACCTGTCCACACAGCATGAGATGACACGGAAGAACGTGATGGGACACGCACCAGCATCTTCCGACAGAGTTCCGCAATATTGCGCGGCAGGATATGGCTGGTGTCTTTTCAATTGCAGCCTTTTGGCCGTACTTGCCACCCTTCCTTCTTTCCTTACATTCTGCGGGCTGCGTCGACGACACGTGCTTCGCTGGTGATTCCTCAGGTCGACGCTGCAATCGTTTTTCGGAAGCAGTCGCGTACCTGGCGAATATTTCTATCTGTACATTATCTCTACTTACATTTGCTCCGAAGCCCAATGGGTCTCAAAATCTTCCTCTCGCGCTTGTATGTAGGAAGTGATGCCGATCAGCATTCTTGCCAAATGTTGCAACCGAATATGGAGATTGAAGTTTGTTTGTCTATGCGACGTGGAATCAGGGAAGGTTACCTGAAATATCAATTTGTAATACTACCTACTACCTACCTACCTCGGATCGGGAATGTCACAGACAGGGGACAGACAGTAAATGAAATATACAGTAACACATACATTAGTTAACCGGGAAGACTGGAATGCATCTTTCACAATTGAGAGCTTATCCAACCATCCAGCTGGTGGATTGCGTGTAACAGCTTTGTGATTATTTTGTGGCACTGAGTTTGATGTCAATCTCAGTCAGTTTTTTGGTTTGCATTGATTGTTTAAAGAGGGATCGAGCATTTGTCCAAAGTTCTACAATTTTGTCCAACTGCCCAGCATGTTGTGCCAAATCTCCGAGACGAAGCATACAGTTGGCTCTGCTACGGTGAACATTCATGTACTGTATTTTTTGATTCAATCCGACCAGGGGGGTGACGTGTGACTTAAATTACCGATTCGACCATTCGACCATGGTCGAAATTTGCGTGACACAAGCTTTGGGTAATCTCATGGGTTGCGTGACGCAAAATATATTCGACCAGAGGGTGAGTGATGCATGACAAAATACCAATATTCGCCATCGACCAAGGGGGGAGTGATGTGTGACGGTCGAATTCAATGAAAAAATACAGTACGTGAAACCTTCTGGCAGTGCTACAATGAAAGACTGTTTGCTGTCCGTTCATCTCCATTGGAGACGAAGACATCCCCCAAAATTTCAAGTGCTTTTTGGAGTGACAACTTCTCTTGGGTCTCCTTCGCATGTGCCAAGTATACCATTGTCCATCTGGATGACGGTTGAAGTCAGCAGCTGACCATTGACTGGTATCACCTAACCTCTCCAGACAGTATGATACAGCCGCCCCTAGCCCAGTTCTGGAGTCACTACTGAATGCCAATTCCTTGAATAAAATGTCTCTGTGATGAATTTAGCCTCCAGTCTGTGGCCACATAGTTGAGGAAGAACATTTGGAATGGTATCCATTAGGTCAAGCCAGCCATGGCAGGTGGTTCGAGTGAACATGTTCAGTGAAATTGTACACTCTATCACATCCAAAAGATGCACACTGTCCGAAGATAATCCTCGTTTAAGTATTTGTGGCAGGTTCCCCAAGTTAATCACTACTTGTTTCATTTTAGTTGTCATCTGGGTTTGGCCATGGTATCTCTGGTAAAGATCCAAAAGCAAATGAAAATGTTTGCAGAGAGGTTCAATGAGATGTGGTGAGGGTGGGTGAAATTTGAGAACATGTTCTCGGATGGGTACCAGGGAAGGAGGGAATCGGTTGCGGTAAGTACGCGGAGATGGACACGTCGGAGAGATGCGGATCAGTGCCATCAGTGATGTGCGGCGGGCCCGATTGGGATAACGACATCCAAAAGCGACTTGTGAAATTTGTGTGAAATCCTAAATGCGTTTTCCTCACGAAGACGACACCTTATCTTCGTAGAACCACCGTGCATGCCCCCGCCATGACTGCCGACTGGTAAGTCCTGCCCGCGGCGCGCGCGGGACCCGCTGACAGACTGGCTATGAGCTGTCCCCGACGCCCCGCCGGCACCGCGCCCCACCCCGCGCCTCGCGCCCGAGCAGGGCGCTCTCATATGCCGGATAACTCGATCCGCTGGAGATTAGTGCAGACGCCCCTTGTCGACGCTATGCCGCGGCCCGCGCGACACCCGCTGACTGTCGTGTATGTATAGAAGGGTTACGAGCGGTCCCCGACACCCCCGCGCCACGAAGCTGCACACGTAGGTCGCTCTGGATCTGCCCGGACGCCCCGCCCACAAACCCGACAAGCTATAAAAGGCCCGCGCATTGTCGTTGCACTACAAGTACACGTATCAGGTGGGCGAGCGCCAATCCCGCGCTACGCAGGCTGCGTGTCGAGCACTGTCGAAGCCCCGCCCAGGAACACGTACGACCGACCCCGCCCCGCGCTACTGCCACGCTGCTCCGACTCGACACGTGCACAGACGCCCTATCCCGAAGGCGCCAGCACTCGTCCACCCCTGCGCCGACGACCGCAGTGCCCGCCACGCTCTTGTATAACCTTGCACACCGCACCCGCGCCCTCTGCTTCACGTCGAATACAACGAGGAGTCCACGTCTGTGTTCACGTCGGCCGACCCGTGCGCTGCGCTCCAGCACGATCCGCGCCGCCCATTCCCGCCTGGCCGCTGCCATGACGGACCGACCCCGAGTGCGCTGAGGAATGCGCGCGGATAGCCCCGCTCGTGGTAATATCACCGATGCGCGCATCCTCTGCACACACCCCCCCCCCCGCGACCCCCGAGTGGTGAGCCCTGCCCGCGGCCCGCGCGGGATCCGCTGACGGGCTCGTATAGAATGGTTACAAGTGTTCCCCAATGCCCCCGCGCCTCGTGCTCACGACGAGCCCCACTCTCGTACGAAAAGCCCCAGCACCTCGATCCGCTAACATTACACATACACGTTGTACAAGACCGCTGCTAGCTCCTCCCGCTGCTCCCCGCGCCCCATCCACGAACCCGCTCGACCTCCGCTGCACGACGTCACCGTGGCCCGCCCGCGCCCCGCCGCGCCCCACGCACAGCGCTGCACACTGCCCGCCACCCCGTGTCGACGCGATCACCGACGCGTACAACAGACACATCGAATCTGTGCATCCCCCGCCCCGTGCCCCGCCCGCGCGCTCTACTCCCGCGGCGCACACGGACAGTACCCGACTGTTCGCGCCCCGTGCACAAACCCACGCCCGACACTGTCGTAAGCCGCCCCGCGCCCCTGCCACGGACGACCCTGCATAACCCTGTGCATCCATACAGCGGTGCAGGCGTGTCTGAATCCGGCGAGGACGAGGACGATGATGGGTCGACGGCGGCTATGACGCGTATTTTCCCGACGACGACGTGGAGGGCGCGCGCGGGGACGACCGCGAGCGCATACGTCTGGTCGGGCGCATGCAGAGGTCGGCGTTTTTTCTTTGCCTATCCTTTTCCTGCTCACGGCAATCGCATAGGACCGATGCCTGCTCGGCGCGCCGCGCACACGGCACCTCGTGCTGCTCATCTCGGGGCTAGCGACGGCGTACCCGCCGCTCACGCCTGCGGGGGACTACACGCGGCAGGGTATGCGCCTGCGCTTCCAGGTGCGGGTGTGTGGGCGGTATAAGCCGGACCGCGCGGCGGCGGTGGAGGTGGGGCGGACGTTTGGGCTTCTGGGGAAGGACGCGGAGGATGAGATGCGCGAGGCGAAGGGGAGGGAGCGGCGCGCGCGAGATTAGACCCGTGTGCCCAATATAGTCATGCGAAGCTTTCAATTGGCTCGATTCGGCTGACATTTCTTCTCTCTCTCTACCATGCCTGCTTCCCTTGGACGTGTTCTCCTTGCCTACTCTGGTGGATTGGGTAGGCGTGTTCTCTGGCGTGCATGATACAGATGCCTCATTCCCTGCCAGATACTTCATGCATCCTCGCCTGGCTCATTGAGCAGGGATACGAGGTGTACACGCTCATGGCAGATGTCGGCCAAGAAGAGGTTTCTTAACCGTCGTCCTACGAAGTACATCCGCTAAGTGTACACGCAGGATTTCGCTGCTGCAGAGAAGAAAGCCTTCAAAGTCGGTGCTAAAACGGTTTTCTTGGAGGTCCGTTCTGCTTTTAGCGCTTGCTCATGTGATATTCAAGCACTCTTCAGGACTTGAAGCGCGAGTTCATCACCGAGCTCATCTACCCCGCCGTTCAGGCAAACTGCATTTACGAGGTGGGCATTTGGAATCGACATTCGGCGTAGCTATTCGGCTTAACTTGACAGAATCAGAACGTGTACCTCCTCGGGACGTCCCTTGCTCACCCTGTCATTGTTCGCGGTATGATCGCTGTCGCGGACCGGGAAGGATGCAAGTGACTTTTTTCTGTTTCGGGTTCTTTTTCCTTTTTCTGACTCCGGCACCGCTAGCTACGTATCACACGGCTGCACCGGAAAGATCAACGACCGAGTCCGCTTCGAGTTGGCGTTTTATGGTCTCAAACCTGACATCAAGGTCACCGTGCCGTGGTGTTTGCCTGGTATCGTTAATTCTTCTGTGGACGTACAAATGCGCTAACAGCGGGTCAAAATTCTACAACCGTTTCCGTCTCCACGCCGTGGTCAACTGATGAGAACCTCTTCCACATTTCGTACGAAGCCGGCATCCTCGAAGACCCTAACGTCCACCGGCCGCCATGTGAAAATTGATTACTGCTCCGGAGGATGCTCCCGAGACACCCGAGCGGATCTCCATCGAATTCGCCGCTGGACTCCCCACGAAGGTGACCGCCGCGGACAAGACCTACACCGATCCCGTGGAAATCTTCCTGCCGCTCAACGCCCTCGGACGCGCACACGGCATTGGACGAATCGACATCGTCGAGAACCGCTTCATCGGCGTCAAGTCGTGAGGGTGCTACGAGACTCCCGGCGCGTCTATCCTCCGCGCTGCACACGTCGACCTCGAGGGCCTCACGCTTGACCGTAACGTTCGCGCGCTCCGCGACCACTTCGTCACCATCGAGTTCAGCCGCATGCTCTACTTCTTCACCCCGGAGCGCGAGATCATCGTCAGCGCGATCCCCGCGAGCCAGCGCACCGTGAATGGGCTCGTGCGGCTCAAGCTGTACAAGGGCAACATCGTCGTCGATGGCCGGGAGAGCAGCGAGGGGCTGTATGATGAGCGGCAGAGCTCCATGGACGAGATGGGCGGGTTCGAGCCGACGAATACCACCGACTTCACCCAGATCGAGCCCATACGGATCAAAAAGTGTGTATTTTGTTCATGGCTCTCTTGGTGGAAACTCAAAATATGTGCAGATGGGCGCAGGCTAATATCCACCGCGGCCAGTCGGGTGTCGCACCCAGGGACGTATAAGGCATTCGTGTCTGAATGCAGGCGACAGGGGAAGTTTAGAGGATCCTCCGTCTGTCCTGGTTTCAATTAAGTATTGTACCCACCATCGTATTGCATGTGTTAGTTTTGAATTGCATCTAGTTTCCAGCGAACAAATACTGAATGAAAGTGTTATGAACTACTCAAAATATCGTCCACAGTCTGGGGGAGTAATATATCAATGGCCCACAAGCTCCCAACAGCCCTAATATATCTAGGTCTCCAACTACTTATGGGCTTTTTCTCATACATCAACTGTAGATAGGTCTTGGGGGTACCTTATCCGGGGCAACGCCGCCGCAACGGCCATCAGCCCATTGATTTGGGGCCCCGTCATCGTGTGGGGCGATGATCGAG
Organism: Mycena rosella; assembly: GCA_029378255.1. NCBI lineage: Eukaryota > Fungi > Basidiomycota > Agaricomycetes > Agaricales > Mycenaceae > Mycena > Mycena rosella. Next base: position 187,209 of record JARKIE010000100.1, on the reverse strand, counting down.
AATATCCACATTTGGGACACAGCCATCGAACTGCTCTGGACGTCGTCCGCGACGACGACGACGAAATGTTGCTCATGAATAGTGAGAAAAATATGTATTACGGGGGCCATACATGAGATACAGTGCACGGGAGACACAATTAACCGGCTGCGCAGGAGAAGCGCAATTTGACAAAGGATGGGATGAGAATAGGCTCGAATCCAGCCTGTCGTATCGAAAGCAAACTGTCGATAGACAGGCTGGTCGATCTGAGTTTAAAATGTCGATGCAAATAAATTGCCTAAAAAGGTTATTCCGGACCGGTTTTCCGTGCGGGACAAACAAGCGCAACAATGCATCAATCGTCGCTAGTGGACTCAAGAATTAACCAATTGCCTTCGGATGGGCCGGATTATCATTTTTGAGGTCCTCCAAGCCATCTGAGATTTTCAACCGAAGATTTTGACCAACTTGAGGCCGTCCCATGAATAACCATTTTAGGTAACTTATTTGCATTGGAAATTCAAACTCAGATCGACTGGTCTGTCTATCGACAGTTTACTTTTGATATGACAGACAGTCACTGGTCTAGGATGAGAAATAACACAGTACATTCGCGCTGCTCATGCTCAGAGGGGCGGGCACTGTGTGCGCACCTAACCGCGGTTCGAGCGCATTCCTCGCCGGCGGCTGCTGGCCGCCGTGAAAGGTCGAGCCTGCGTCCCGCGTTTACGATCCCGATGCAGCGCAGGCCGAGCCATTCGCATGTTACAGGCATCATACGCGTTCTCACGTCTGTGCGCCCGCTGTTCCGAGCGCCTCGTTCATCACAGTGAAATAGGTTCCCCAATCATCCACCCTAGGACGCAAGTTAGCAACGGTGTCGGAATCGGGACAGATGAATCGAAAGTCTCTTGGAAATAAAATAAAAGGAAATGAGAGGACGCACTCGAACCCCATGGGCGCATCCGCCCACATCGCCAGCATGTCCATCTCCGCCTTCGGTCCAAATTGATACCCACCGCTCGGTAAAAACGCAGGCCCGTATAAACCGTCGGGATTCTCGAAACTCTGAGTCGGATTGCTCTCCGTGTATGGATGGGACACCGGCAAGCTTCCTAGGTCTGCGGTGTAGGTCGGCAGGGCGAACTCTGCCACATCGAAGGTTGGTGGGGGAGCAGAAGCGGGATATGAATCCGCGTAGGGTGGATAGCGCGCGACTGCCGCGGCACCAGACCGCTGCCCGGCGTCGTCCTCCCGCGCACGCTTATTTTTGCTGGTTTCGGTAGCGGGCGCGGGCGCTGGCCGAGTGGGCAGCGGCAGCTGACTCATGGCGGCAAGCTCGTACATGAGGTCCCTAAACGTGAATTAGCAACACCTCGGCGGCCGCGGGGCGAAGGAACGCACCCAAAGAGCCCCGCAGACTGCCACCTGCGAAGCTGATGAGCGCTACATAAATCAGGAAGGCTGCGACCTTACCGCTGGTCGCACATGTGGACGCACTCGATGCATTTGTGCACCTCCGCAATGGCGCTATTCATCTGCGGCGCCAATCCGGTGCGTTTGCCGTTCCAGACGTTGAGCAAGAGCACTAGCCCGCTCGTGAACGCCGCGTTCTAGTTACGCCGCATTAGGGCTGTAGATGCGCAGTGGATGGTCGACGCACGACGAGGACTGGAATGGGCGTCGTGTTCTTGCGATGTTTCGAGATGTCGCAGACGTGGCTGCACGATCGCGCGGCATTGGTACATATCGCCAAGGAGGGCAGCGCCTAATGTAATATGGAGTGAGTGAGACCAAGGACGAGGATAAGAACGGCGGAACACACGGCTGAAGCGTCCTTCCGGACCATCGAAATGAACGGGCGGTGGATCGTCATCTGCACCTGGTAGTAGCTGGCGTACAGGAACGCTGACTGGTCGAAGAAGTCGTCGTTCCTCCGATTCGGGTCCCAGCGCACTGTGCCGCATGAGCTATATGCGACGGAAGCACGGAAGCACGCACGATGGCTCGGGATCGCATCAACCCAGTCGTTCAGCGCCGTGTCAAGCTCCGCGACGGTGTGCTCCTCCCACGCCTCGTCGCGGACCGCGAGCAGGCCTTTTGCCTTGTTCAGGGAGTACTGCGGGTCATGTTAGTCGCGTACTTGGTGGAATGACTCGACAGGAAGAACCCGTCCAGAGGTATGAGATGATTCACAGGGCCTGGAAGGCAGGATAGTAACGCTGATCGGACACATACCAGCATCTTCAGACTGAATGCCAGAATATTGCTCAACCGGATGAAGCAGTTGAAAAAAGCTATCTTCGATGGCTTGTCTGCGGGCTGCTTGAACGCCTGCGCGGGGTCCTCGGTCTCCCAAAACTCGTCGTCGCACTCGATGGGGAGCTCCACGTCGAAGCTGCGGATCAGACGAATAAACATGAGTACAAGAGGGTCAAGGAATGGGAGACACGCACTCCTCATAGTGGGTGGTGCAGGTGCGGCCGAGCCCGGTGCTCGACTGCCGGTCGTAGCACACGAGCACCCAGAACGCGCGCTTCCAGAGCTCGGACTCGACCGTCGGCGCGGCGCCCAGCTTGTTCGCACGGTGCGCGCCGACGTCCTGTGCGAGGCGGATCCCGATCCCGATCAGCGTCCAGCAGGACGTCGGGGTCGAGTACTGCAGGAAATAAACAGCGAGCTGCGCGCGAAGTCAATGTGTTGTATCAGTGCGAAAACAGGCAACGAACACAGTAGTACTGCAGGTGGTACACGGTGGGGCGTGAAAAGACGTGGATGACATGTGTGAGCTGGTCAAAGTATTTCCACCCACAGCGCAGCGGCTCGTCCCCGGGTCCACATACGCGGGGGTCGGAGGAGAAGCGCGAGCCGATGGCGCAGACGAGCAGCACGACTGCGCCGAAAGACGCGTCGCGCACGTGTAGTCCGCCGGCGATGGAACGCTCGAACGTCGGGCGGTGGAGGAGCGGATAATAAAGGTTCGAGTGGATAAAATAGAGGTCGATGAGCGCGGAGAGCAGGTCGGCCTCCGGGAAAACATAGGGCCCGGTATGGGGGCGTTGGTCTTTTGCCTGTGGGGGTGGTTAATGTTGAGATATGGATGAAGGACGAACTGCGGACCGGATCGAAGGTCCAGTAGTGCATGCGGCGAGACGACCACGGCATGCCCTTCTCCTCGTATCTCTCCCGCATCTGGACAGCAGCCTTTACCAGCAGTGCATTACTCGATGATCCATGGTAACGCTCCCGGTGCTGGTTGAGCGAGAGATCCTTCATATCCTGTATCAGAGCAATATGCGCGAGATCATCCCCGTGCGGGGCGGGCGCGGAGGTATTCATAGACCGAATCGTCAGGGTCGCGAGTTCGACCCCGGGTCCGACGGCAGCGCCAGTGTGCGTGAGGACCGGGGAGTCACTGCTCCACCGACTACTCTCCGGGCTGGGGTTATTCGCCGCCACTTCAGATTGCGGTGAAAGCTAAAGTGGGCATTAGATGTCAATGCTGCGTCTAGTGATAAGAGCCCTTCCTTGCGCAGGAGCTGTTCTGTGAGCTCCAGCCGGGCCTCCAGGACGTTGACGTAGCTAGATGGTCTTCGATATCGATCCAAGAGGATACTAAATCCTATTCACCTTCTCCGCTTTGTGACAGCACCTGCAAAGGTGCAATCCAGGCCAATCTCGATGCAGTTCGTGCATTTTTTCGTGGACATCCGCAGGCCATCACCTGAAAATGCGCAGCTCAGCGATCCCACAGTTACTGCAGGACGAAACGCAAAATACATGCTCCTGAAGGCCTAGTTAGCTCGAGGCAGAGTGTAGATGGACAGTGGCTTGCTCTTTTTTATTCTGCACGTATCACACGCGCGCTGCACTCGCCTCTTCTTAACAGGAACTTGATCTTCGGATGACATGGCCGCAAGAAGCAAAGAGGGATTGAGGCGGTGCTCTATTAACCGTTCTTTACAGCTGTTTCCGAAAAGCTTGAGAAAGTTTTTTATTGCTTTTTGGCAACACTCAGGGTTTGATAGCGATGCCTTGGCGATGCCCATTCGTCGGTCCAGACCTGCCAAAAAGGTATCACGCGCCGGTGAAGAAACTGAGTCGAAAATTACGGCGATCAACAATCGATAATATTTTTTGACAGGTCTAGACCGGGCCTTTCCAAAATGGGCATCGCTATCAGTTCATCAAAACTTGAGCGCCGCCAAAAAACAAAAACTTTCTCAAGCTTTTCGGAAACAGTTGTAACGAGCTATGCTCCTAGTTCGTTGGGGTCTGTTGTGATTTTCACCCCATATGCAAGTACCTCCATCTTTACTCCTGTCTCACTCTTGGCTATTTTGAGCTCTAATGCCCCATTTGTGTACAACATCTGACCTTCCGCAGTTCACAGTGGGTCCGACGCAGTCTATTTCGTAACAGCCGCAGTCCGTCGCAGCAAGTGAGCAGGAAAGCACAGTTCCTCGCAACAGCTCCGCACTACGCCGCATATATGCGGTGCGAGAGCGCACAGAATGGGGCAAGGTACAGGGGAAGCCAGTCTGAAGGAGACAGCATGACAAGAGGCATCGCGCAGTAAAGGCGCCGCGGCGCAGTAAGAAGTTGAATGATCATAGTTGTCATCGTGGTTGCGTTTCTCCCCACCGTCCCGGCGTTCGCGTGATTGTTACATGTCCATGGAGCTAGCTTCCGCGTCAAGTCGCCTGCTCCCTTGCTGGCAGGCTTGCTGCTCCCATCCGTCCGGGCCCAACCTCATAAAGACAGGGAAAAAATCACAAGCAGCGCTGCGGGGATAAACACACACAATAAAACGACAGAAGGCCAGCCCCAGCGAAAGGGCAGGAGCGAGAGGGAAATGTCCTAAACTCCCCGTGTCAGTTTGCCTGTACGAATGCAACTCGAACCTCCGACGGTAAGGATACCAAGACCAGCTGCGAATGATGAATTGGGATCACAGTAGGGCGGGAGAGTCGCCACGGCCCACAGCAATGCTGACTCAGTACAACCGCGATTCAAAGGGAATTTTGCTGTAGGACTTGAACGGAAAAGTCGTTTTGACGCAGAGTGGCAGCAAGGAAGGCCTGCGAGGGACCCCAGGACAAAGGGAGGGCTCAATACGAGGCCATGCCGGCGGTGTCCAGAGAGACACCGACAGAAAACCATTGCGTTTCAAGCAACACATCTGCGAATCCTGCGTTCAAAGCTGCGAGATGTAAATATGGGACAGCAGGAATGTATGGTGTGACTGCCGTGGACCAGCTGAGTTGGCGCCCAAAAGTCGTTGCATGCGCAATGAAGACACAGTTGCGTTAACGCTCGGAAATTGAGAAATAATTGCTAGGTGCATAAATCTGAGAGAATCGCGACTCACACGAAACCAGAGATCGCACCAACCGACCGACGGGAACTCCGAACAGCGTGAGTTAACTTGTGAATGGTATCAAGCACAATCTGGAGCCCTCTATCACTGGCAAAAATGTGGCAAGCACTTTGCCGTAGGCAGACTGGTACTATTCGGACCAAACAAAAGGCACGGGCAGGATTTTGATGCCATCTGCCCTGGGCTCAATTTAACTCTATTACACAAAATGCAAAGAGAGAGAAGGTAGCAACTCTTCTTTACCTAAATTCTGTCTCCTCAGAATTATTGGTAGGTACCTGAACGGCCTGTACACAAGACTCAAAGTTGCATCGAAATTGATGGCAAGGCTCAGCCACCGTGATGCCATGATCGGCACCACCCAAAAATTCAAAGTCAGGCCGGTCTCAATTGACAGCTCCAAATGGTACCAGTCTGCCTATGGCAACAGTGCTCACCACATTTGTTGCACTCTGCAGTCTAGTGGGCAGGCTCGACGGTCCCGCGGCAGCGCAGCCTTGCAGGGATCTGGTGGTCACATTTTGGGCAGTCGACATATAGTGGGCACATTTTTTGGAAGTTTGGTACTGAGCATGAGGAGCCTGGACGAGCACTGAGGGTCGGATGAGGGGGGAAGAGTGCGGGATAGTCACGCAAACATGCCCGGTCACAAATTGTTGCCATCATGTTTGGTTGTGACCAAACTCAGTCACTAAGTATACCGTGTCTACCAAGGTATCCGAGGTATATTCAAGTCTCTCCGGTATACTAACCTACCCGAAGTATACAAGGTATACCAAGGTCTCTCAGGTCTCTCAGGTCTCCCATATACCTATGTATACTTCTGTATTCACGTATGTTCTCATGTGGTGGTGGATAGGTGTTGTGTATCTCCTGTTGCAGGTGATGTGGTGTCCAGAAGTGGCCAGGGCTGGTTTCGAGCATACCATCGAGGATGTTGTGTGGTACAAGGTGGGTTACGACGAGGCATACGAAGATTGTGTAGGCGATCTGCGGGTTGTGGGCCAGGAGTCATCAGGCCTGATCTGGGTGGGCAAATACGAATGCCTGCGGTGTTGGTTTGATCGAACGGGTACTGGGTCGGATGATACAGTACCTTTATCTCTGACAGTATCTCGAGTCCACATAATGAACACATGTGGTGCTCCCGCTGCTCCTGTGTCGTCTTCTCCTGGCTGTCCGCCCCCCGTGGCCCCAGATCGGGCACGTACTCGGAGGTCGACGAGGACGTGCGTGAGATGATCACTGGGAGGGCCGACGTTGAATTCTAGAGTAAATTATCAATTATGGCGCTTTTGGACCGCGAGGACACAGGACTTGAAAGAAAAGGGTATGCGAGATACCGGTCTACAGTGCTATGTTGCTTTTTGGCGATCGTCTAAATATCGCCTCCATGAAGATTGCTAAGCCTTGCCTCAAGGAATCTAAACAGTGAACATTCTGTTTTATTTGTATATGTGCCCCACAATGATGTCCTCCCTGATTCTCTCGCTGTTGAAGGCACTCCCTCTCCGGCCATATATCATCGACCTCCTAGCCCTCGCGGAGCTCTCGACGGAGCAAGACCGCACACATGCCGGATACCCCACGACGCTCTTCATGGCGCTAAAGGCCGTGTTCAACGGCATCGTGACAAGCAGCGCACAGCGCTGCACGCGAGACGTGCCGCCGCTCCCGAGTCTCACAGATGGGGTGAAAATCGTTGTTGTCAACGCGTTCCCTACGCGACGGCAGCGCCTGCAGGAGGAGCGCGACCGCTGCAGACGCGCGATCTATGGCAGGCCTGGGGTGGATCCTCGAATTTGGGAGCGGAGATTTGCGCTGATTGATACCGCAATTCAGAGCGACCTTGAGTGCACAGGCACTGCCCTTGCTCCGAGGAGGGCCTCACTGCGTTCCGACAGGTCCTAAACTTAGCCTCTGTGTAGGTTACCTACACATACTTATATATAACAAGCGGCTGACGGCCCGCTTCGCGGGCCGCCATCCCCTCTTACACATGAAAGCAGTTTGAAGCGGCCGAGGATCCTCTTCAGGGATTAAATCAATTTACAGGGTGTACTTTTGGTTTATCGGAGAATCCAAGACGATTTGTGAGTCTGTCTGAAAGAGAAGTGATGGAAGCAGTGATTGACACTGATTGTGTAAGAGCGGCTGATTGTGGCATGCACCCTGGATTAGAACGAAAGCTGCGTAAGGCTCGTCGGACCGCCCAACACCCAGCATGGACAGCGACTTTCTATCAAGTTAAGCATGTTCGAAAGCCCTGGCACTTCACCTGATCTGGCGGAGCTCTTCTCGAATAAATTTGCTCCGATTCTCAATAGGTTAACCCACAATTGGTGAAGAATAAATAAGTTGTTCTGTAATTTAGGGTAGGTCTCGGCCTGAAGACCTATGTGTAGCTCAGTGTAGTCAAGTGCAGCTAAGTGTAGTTGAAATAGGCACATCTACGCCGAGTTACGCAAGGTCTGTTTAGGGTAACTATGTGCACCTGTCCATTGTTTACGAGAACCTCTTAAGACACCGTGGCCAGTTGTGTGTAGTTGAGCAACACAGGGCCTGCATAGTCAGCTACGCTCGGCCACATATATTTACGAGAACCTCCGCAGACCTGAGCGTAGGAGCCCTTGGAATGCAGTGCCTTGGCACGCGTGGCGTCATTGGAGGAGAAGATTGTGCGCCTCAAGGATCCGCAAAATATCGGCACCGAAACCAGTGGCGCGCTCTTCGATGTTTAGAACCGCAGAAGCCTGCGGTCTCACAACTTTGTTGAGACCATCGTTTCTACGCCCCTCACGACTGCCGAATGCTGTGCACTTAAGGTCCTTATTCCACTACTCCCCGTCAAAACATGCAGCCCATCCTTCCCCCGACGTAGAGTTGTATTACCCTCGGGTTTTTTCCCTTGTCCGCCTCACCCCGCGCAGTATAAGTCAACGGCTCTCGGCCTGCATTGAGATCAAGATCCAAGCATTATAATTGCTGCAGGATCGTTTAAATCGTTCAAAATTTCTGTGCTTCTGTGGTCCCTTTGAACCAGTGTTTTGCCTCTACTGTATTTTTTCATTCAATTCGACTGTCACGTGTCACTCCCCCTTGGTCGATGGCGAATATTGGTATTTTGTCACGCATCACTCACCCTCTGGTCGAACACATTTTGTGTCACACAGCCCTTGAAATTGCCCAAAATCACGTCCGCAATGCGTAAAATCGAAAATTTTCGTTCCGGTGGTCGGATTTTTTGCTTGTGTCACACAAATTTCGGCCGTGGTCGAATGGTCGAATCGATAATTTGAGTCACGCGTCACCCCCCTGGTCGGATTGAATGAAAAAATACAGTATTCTATTTCCGCTAGGCGAAATCCTCCTTGGCATCCGTCTCCACACCATCCTTTCACCTCAGAAACCAAAGTCAGTAGAAGTCGCTCGTTGGCCCGGGCCCGAGCTTAACGACTTGTGTTTGGTCCTTACCCCTGATTTCATTGCCCGCTCGGAGACACCAAACTATTGGGGACCTCGATTTCCACCCAGCCGTCCGCCAGATCAGGACTCGAATATTCGGGCAATATTCAATAGGGGCAGTCAGAGTAAAAATAATTAGTCGGTTTTGGGTTGGTTCTGAGGGTCGGTTCTGAGCCGGTTTTCAAAATTGATCAGCATCAGAACCGTGTGATAACTGACCTGAGTTTTGACCGACCCTTTTTGAAAAGTGGTTCTGGATGCGGTTTTGCCCCATTTAATGATTTGAGAACCGGAACCGCCCAGAACCGCCTTTTTGACTTTTTAGACCTCTTTGTGATGTAACAAAACCGAGAACCAAAACTGTCTCCAGAACCGCGGTTCTGTAAGTCGAGACGGTTCTGAGTTTTATTTAGTTTTCGCATGATAAATCAATTCAGAACCGACTTCATAACCGACTAACAGAACCGACCGAAAACCGCCCCAAACCGTCTACTCTGACTGCCCCTAATTTGTTGGTGTGTTACGGATCATCCGCCCAGGCCTTCAGGCCGTTTCAGCCCCACAGCTTGGTACAGTAAGCCCAGCGCAGGAAGGAAATGACTTAGGCGGTCAACTACGTTTCTCTGTAAGGAAACCGAGAGTCATACATTATTCATCATTCACTACGGTCACGTGAGGCTAGACAAATTACAAAACTGCATCTTTAATCAAACCGCATGAGGTGTCATCGTGTACCCCGGATATTGCTCCAGCATCGACGCATCAACGCCCAACATCTGCGGACAGGTCAACTCGCTCAATGCGCCCGCCAGCGCCTCGTCCAACTGTTGCAACAATCCCGCAACAAGTCCTTCCACGCCCTGCAGCGCGGCGGGAAGCAGCTGCTGCGCCGCCTGCAATGCAAAGCACGCCGCGTTGCTCCCTTCAAGGAGCATCGCGGAATTATACACGCCGTTGGTAAACGCCGTGATATCGAGGGGCGCAAATGTGTTTACGCCGTTGGTGTTCCCGCCCACGGCAACCAGCTGCGGGTTGTACACGGCCATGCGGGCGAGGTCCGCCGCGGTGTTGACCATGCTGTATCCGCCCCCAATTGGACGGCGGTACCAATTGTCGGGAATGCGCTCATGGCCGCGGGTATAGCTGAGGGCGCCCGTAGACGGGTCGGATGAGATGCCGTAGATGGACGCGAGGACCTCGCTGGAGAGGATTCCGTCGGGAAATTCAGCCGAGTGGTTGGACATTAGCCCGGGGATGAAGAAATGGGTCACGGATGAGAAGAGCTGACGAAATTTCCCAGTTTTAGCATTGGTATTTGAGTTCGAGTCACGATATATATTGTGCGACGCACCATTTCGACAGGGCCATAGTAGAAATATTCATTTTCCGCAATTGATTGCTGATATCGTGTGAGGCGGTGCGCCAAGAGAACGTCTAGATCGTAATTTGGATTCGGGGAGTCCTTTTGGAGATTGTACAGCTCTGTGAAGGCGCTGAGCTGAAGATCATATCCATTATGGCTGGACTGAAAAAAGTTGGTCGATGCTAATAGGCCATAAAACGCATAGTACGTACTTGAATTGATAGTAATCTCCCCGCGTCGGTGATGAGTCGGATTCGAATTGATTGTGCGTGAACGAAAGGCCGGGAGGTTTGCCTGAAAGAAGAGGGTCAGTTGTCGTTGAGGCATATTATTCAGGAGACGGGATTTACCTAAGAGGCCGCTCAGAACATTCCCGGGCGGCGGCCCGCCAATCGAATATGTCAAGTCCAGGGTCGCCAAGTTGCCGGCGTACAGGTACCCAATTATACCTGCGAGATTTGCGAAGTCCGTCGCGAATCCGTATACTGCAGAACCACGCATAAGCAGCGATTGAGCAACGACGTGGCGGCAAAATAGGGATGAACTGTACTGTTAAACGACGCATCAATCGAGTCGGTCAAAGACACAATTCCATTGTGGGGAATGAAGTTATGGTTCGCAAGGGAGTTCAGCCCGGGGCACGGACCACGCATGTCGTTGGGCCCTGGCGGCGAGAATGCGTGCGGCCCGGTGACATTGATGTATTGAGCGGTGCTGTCAAACGTGGACCGCCTTGTAGTTTGCGACGAATCGAAGACGCTGGATGAGAAGGCTGCACAGCCAGTGACGAAGAAGAGATGGAAGAGAGGCGCTACGGGGTACAACATGGGTGTGCCTGGGATGGGGGTTTCCAGTGTACCTCCATCGCCCTTTTATGCAAGTGCCGAGCGGAATTTATAGTGCATAAAAGTGGTCAGTAACGGAAGGTTATCTGACCCTGAACGGATATACCTCCACAACTGGCTACCACTCCCTTCCGAGCATGGTTATAGTACTTTCGCATCTGTTGTTTCATCCAGGGCACCAGTGTTGAATATGTTCGAAGTCAGGAACTAGCGGATATCGAACCCTGGTTTGCGCTTTATTAGACCTTTTCTGTTCGCAGCAGCGCTTTATGGTAGCCCCAACTCACCGAACGCCGCGTGATTTGTTCCTCCCAAATGCTCCGGTCCGCCCCTAATCGGCTAAAGCCGCTGAACGGTACGACGGGGTAAGCGCGCACAGGAGCACGAGTGAAGAAAAGGAGAGATTTTGCGTACTCACCTCGAGATTCCAAGCCAGTCGACCTGAAGCATCAGAGAAAACCGCCTCAAGAACACTTTTTGCAATTTTTTGGTCTCTTAGCGCTCAGCGACGGATGTACGTTTGAGTTTAGGATTTTGAGAAATACAATTATGGACACTTCGGTTGTTTCATCACCAGCGGTTTCGGGGCTGTGCGTTGCGCGTCAATTTTGCTTCGTCGACTCAGACCACCCCGTTGTGCACGCCGCCCGCGCCCACAGTCGGAGGCGCCTTGTCAAAGTTTCCGTTCCCATTCCCATTCCCATTCCCATTCCCATTCCCATACGCCGCCTTCTCCATTCCCAGCTTTCCCCGTAACCCGATACCAGATGCGAAGTGGTCTGCGGCCGCGCACTACCAGATTCGGCGACGAATCAACGGGAGGGCCAGTAAGCGGGATGAAACGGCCCGTTCGGGCTGGGATGGGTCGGAGAATTCCGGCGTCTGTCGCAAACGAAGTGCACTGTGCCGCGCGACGCGGCGTGGAAATGAAGCGAGTCGGGGCGGTGAAATGGAGTCAGTACTTTCTGCGGAAGAAAGGCGGGAGTCGTCAGTCGAATCCCGCGGGATTGCATTGTCGGCGTCTGTAAAGGTAAGCGTAAGGTAGAAATTGATCAATCATTCAATGAACGAGTCAGTCCCACACAAAGGCTTGAAACCTGTGCGTAACGGCATTTCCTCCTGGACACTTTACCAGCTCTATTGGATTAAACCAATTAAACCAGTGGATACGCTTGGAATGCTTTGCAGACTGAGTAGTATTACCTCAAACGCTCAAAAAAAAAAAGAAAAAAAGAGAAGAAAGACGAACCATCTCGTGATCGTGGGAAATGTAAATCCCCAGATTGGCATCACTGATCGGTTGATTTCATTCTCTTCCTCCTCCTCCCATTGCTGTTCGCACGCCGAAATCTATGTCCTTCTTCCGGGAGCTACTCGGTACACCGTCGGCCAAGATCTATTTCCTTCCCCGTCGGTGCACGGTGGACGCCGCGCAATCCCACTAACGGCATCGCGTTGGACTAAAATTATCCCGTTCCACAAAAGAACCCGATGATGCGTTTGGCCGGTCATACTCCCGCCAGCGCCAGCATCGTCTTGCTCGCCATGACGCCCCTCGAGCGTTCTGAAGTATTCCCCATGACGCGGTCTTTCTATAAAAGACTCGCTGCCCCAATTGTCCACTACCCGCATCTCAGCAATGGCGACCAATTATGCCTCAATCCTCGGCATCCAAAATAAATGGGCCCCGATACTCTTCGCTGTCCTCTATTTCATAATCATGATATGGTACCTCATACAAGCCGTCCGCAAGCGGGCATTCGTATACGCCGGCCTCGCGCTCTTCTCAGCCAGTGCGTGCCCCCTTCCCCTTTCATCTCACGTGCACCTCACTCACCGCGTCCTCCCAGTGCGTGTCGTCTCTTTCAGCCTGCGCGCCGCGATCGCGAGCAACCACCACAACGCCGCATTCAACCGGCAGATGGCGACCGCCTACGAGATCCTCTACAACATCGGCTTCTTCTCCCTCCTCCTCTCCGCGTACCGCCTCCTCCACGACCGCCGCCGCCTCGCGCAGATGGACAAGGCGCGCAACGGCCTGCAACGCGCCCTCAGCGGCCTGCACAGGGGCCGCTTCGTCGAACTGCTGCTCCTGGCCGCCATCGTTCTCGGTGCGGTCGGCGGCGCGTTCGCGCTCGGCACGGACACAGGGCGCACGCGCGTCGGCGACCGCCTCACCAGCGCGAGCACGTACATCCTCCTCGCCGTGACGCTCTTCGTCGTGCTGCTCACGTTCCTGCTCATCTCCCTCGAGCGCGCCCGTGCGTACCCCCCTCTCTCATTCTCTCCCGCCGACTAACCCCCTCTTTTTGTGGTTTATCCAGTCCGCCGCACCGGCACCCCCTCGCCCCTCGGCGCCTCCTCGCATCACGCGCTCCTCGTGTTCATCGCGCTGCTCCTCCTCCTGCGCATCCTCTACTTCGCGGCGACCGTGCACCAGCGCGCGAACGGGCAGCCCACGCCCGCATCACAGGCATCCAGCACCGTGAAGCAGACGGCGCAGGCCAACGAGCACCTGTGGTACCCGCTTGCCGCGCTCGCGGAGCTGCTCGCCGTGCTGCTCTTCCTCAGCGGGGGGCTCGTGCCGCTGCGCGCGATGTTTGCGAACGCGCGGCGCGGGGCCGGCGGATATGCGAATGGGAACGAGAAGGCGCCTGGGATGGGCGCGGGTGCGGGGCCTGGTGCTGGGGGCGTCGGCGCCCCGGGGGGCGTGCACAATGGTGCGGGCGCGGCGGTCTGAGTCGAGCGCTTTTTTTCGACGCAAAATTGACGGGTGATATGCACACAATGACGACCCCGGTGACGAAACATACGTAACGAAAAATGTCCATAATTGTATTTCTACCACGCCAACGTACATCCACAATCCACCATCTGTTGATACGAGACTGATCCACCGTTGTGTCCGGGCCGTTATGAGGAATGTCAGTGGGGCTCCACAACACATCGAACGAACAGTAGAAATGTCCTCACCCGTAGGAGGATAAATTGGTCGGGATATATAACTGCTCCGCGTCCGCGCAGATGCAGATATTTCAAGTCGAACGAGACGTCGCAGCAAAGACTACTTATAAGAAATGTCAGTGGGGGTTTCAGAAGTCATCGAACGAGCTGTAGAAATGCACTCACCTGTGGGAAGATAAATTTGGTCCGGATAACTAGTCCGCGTCCGCGCAGATGTAGATATTTCAAGTCAAGATATCGCAGCAAGAACTACATATGAGGAAGGTCAGTGTGGGTTTCACAACACATCGGACGTACTGACCAAGAAATACTGAGGTCGATCCTAGTGAAAGACTTGAATGGCGGCGGACCAGAAAGTCAAACGGGGCTCCGATGTACTCCCGCAAAAGCTAGTACGTGGGTCAGTATGAACGTCACAGCTACGCGAAACCGGTAAATACTGACGAATTAATTCAATGTCCAAGGCGCGGATCGAAATATGTCAAGTCAAACGGCGCAGGCGAACTAGTGAAGGGGTCAGTAGGGTCCCATAAAAAATTCGAACGTATTCACCAGTGACTACTGAGATAAGTCGAGGTCGATCCACGCGAGCCAAAGACAGCCCGCGAGATCGAGGCGATGGCGCCGCAGACCATGATGTCAAATGATGCAATGACTGAGACAGGTCAGTACAGGCCTGCCAGACCAGCGAGTGCGCAGGGGGAGTCGTGGGACAATGCCACTGTACAGCCAGGCCCACGAAGTCCCAAAAACCGCCCGCTCGGGACTCGGCGCCGCAGACCAGCCAGGGAAAATGGATGGGCGCCAAAGCTAGCACAGGGGTAGTAAGAGCTTAGCGGCATTGCAACAAGCTCAAGTAAGTCTCGAGTCGAGCGCTAAGATCGCCAACTTGGAGTTGGCACCTCCAGTTGAAGAGGCTAGGAGCTCAGCGCGGCATCGAGTCGGGACGACTCGGACGGGGGCGGCGTCGCACATTCAGACCCAAAGGAGGACCCGGCTGCCAGGGGCAGGATGAGAAAGGCAGAGATTGTAACGATTGAGCAAGGTGTGAAGCGCATAGCCAACTCAGAAAGAAGCGGGACCGTGACGGCGGAGATTAGATAGTCTAGGATTTGATGGGGGGTACCTCTGAGACTCGACAACATTATGATGCTGAGTTTGAAAAAGTGATGGTCCGAAAGTACGGTACCTTCCTCTTTCAGCCTGCGCGTGGCATTCAGTCTATTGTGACTGAATGGGATGACCAAATCTTATTCCGCATTGGGACTTTGAATGGGAGATTTTCGCATGATTTTAGGCTTGCCAATTCAAATTTTAGGGTATAATCTATCCCTGTACCAATCTTTGAATGGATCCGGAGGTATTTGGGCCCTATGCAGACGAATCATTGTAAAATCATGTTATCTTGATGACACAACGGGATGGTCACAAATCAGGCCGGCAATCAGTGCCAAAAATGCTGCCGGAATCCAATCTACACGCCAATCTATGTCTATGTCCGAGCCAGATTTGGCATCGTTGACCATTTTATGAGCGACTCAAGTGCAGGTACACACCCTACAGAACAATATCTTGACCTAGGTCAAGACACTATCCAAAAGTATATAAATCTGCAGTGAAATACAATTTAATGAAATGTTCATATGTTCATTTGGTACAAAACTGCTACGAAAGCAGCTGCAATCAATATCTGTTTCCAAGGACATCAATTTATTCAATGTCCCCAGCGTACAAAAGGACTACTGAAAGAGTATCTCTCAGCAGCCATTTCAGGTGAGAAGAAAAGAAGATCTTTCCAATTTTTCTTTGTTACAACAAAGAAACTGAAAACCAATAGAGTTCCTTCTCACTGGAAATGGTCGCTGAAAGATACTCTTTCAGTAGTCCTTTCATACGCTCATAGACAATGAATGAATTGATGTCCTTGGAAACGGGTATTGATTGTAGCTACTTTCGTAGCAGTTTTGTACCAAATGAATATATGAACATTTTATTAAATTGTATTTCACTACGGATTTATATACTTTTGGATAGCATCTTGACCTAGGTCAAGATATTGCTTTGTAGGGTGTGGTAGAGGACGAGAGAGGCCCGATCGAAAATGTATGATGTGACATTCCTCATTGAGCGGGTGGCCGTGTGGCCGTGAAAACGCGAAAAAGTTTTCGCGGTGCACGTGATCGTCGGCAGACAATGCCGAAGTTCAAAAAGTTCGAATCTGTCCCATTTGGGAGTTGGCGACATTGTAAATGGTCCTTCGAGATTTTTTTACCCATACAACTGCAGTTGGAATCCGTTCCCAAGCATCCCAGTAGACTCGTAACCAGTCTGCCTACAACTGGCAAAAATGTGGCAAGCACTTTGCCGTAGGCAGACTGGTACTATTCGGACCAAACAAAAGGCACGGGCGGGATTTTGATGCCGTCCGCCCTGGGCTCAATATAACTCTACTACACAAAATGGAAAGAGATGGAAGGTGGCAATTCTTCTTTACTTAAATTCTGTCTCCTCAGAATTATTGGTAGGTATCTGAGCGGCCTGTACACAAGACTCAAAGTTGCATCAAAATTGATGGCAAGGTTCAGTCACCGTGATGCCATGATCGGCACCGCCCAAAAAATTCAAACTCAGGCCCGTCTCAATTGACAGCTCCGAATGGTACCAGTCTGCCTACGGCAACAGTGCTCGCCACATTTGTTGCACTCCGTAGGCAGACTGGTTACGAGTCTAGCATCCCAGGTGAATGGTACCATCCGGCAATGTCTGCCGACGATCACGTGCACCTGCGAAAACTTTTTCGCGTTTTCACGGAATTAAGCAAATGACAGTAATAGCTTGGTAGCAATGTGAGATGTTGCCCCAATCAAATCCCAATCAAATTCAGAAGTTAAGAATGGTTTTTATGGCCACTAATGTGAGTATGAGCCGAAATGTGATTTCACTTTTACCGACTTTCTGAATTGATGTCTCTTGACAAAATTGAGGGTAACTGGACATAATGGGGGCTCAATGTACCAAGATAAGATGTTAATGTTGCTACTGCAAAGAAACAGGAGCCGCTGGGTGCGGAATTGTGGTGGAAGATGGGTTTGTCTCATTGTGTCATTGCATCCCATTGGGTCATAATAGACTGTAATCACTCCTGGCCTACATGAATGAATTCAACGCAGTTTGCGAGCAGTAGACTCGAGGACATCCTACTCAAAAGCCTTCATGTACAGGAGCTAGCTGATGAGCTTGGAGCTGGTGCAGAGATGGCTGGTGAAGACATCTTGATGGGTAGTAACAGGATTTACTGGCCTGAAGGGTGAGGAATGGTGTGGGTGTAAAATATTGATTTATCTGTGTGTGAAAATACATGAGTCGGAGTGCTAGGTAGAGGGGGCACAGATCCAGAATATTCCTGCTCCTCAGCTGTATAGTTACAGTCCCATTGGTTGAAGCCATCAGATATGGTCAGCGACGCAACTTGCGTGAAAGGCTCGTCGTCCCAAACGAAATGTGGGCCGGGCATCGTGCCGTCCTTTCGGCATCTGCCCAGATCACTGTTTCATCACTGTTCCATCATGATGTTGTCGAGTCTCAGAGAGACCACCCATCAAAGCCCAGACTTTATATAAGTACATGAGAACAAGTTTCTTCTCATTGTGGCGTTATAAAGTCTGGTTTACGAGACTAGAGATTAGAGCGTATTTGCACGGCCCAAATTCGACTGCCAGAATTCTGGGATCAAAAATGTTTTTAGCTGAGTTTCCTCTCTTCGAGTATGGATTACCACTGGCCGAACCAGCCTCAGGAACAGGATGAGTTTGCTTGGATGCCCTAATACAGCGGGCCTCGTTACCCCGCTCGGCAGCCTGACCAGTATGTGCTGAATCGCGCGCATGCCGAACTCAGCCGAGTCATGCTGCCCACATGCGGATGCACCAAATCATTGCCAAGATTTCACAAATTTTGCCAAGAGATGTCATTTGTAGTCTCTTATAAACAGACACTACAAACAATTTTTGCTCGGTACCTCGCGTGTTGTAGTCTGTCGAATACCTGACAGCTGTCATTCACAGCAGAAATACGGAGATTTCAGGGCAGCCGGAAATGTTTCTGAAATATATAGTTTAGGTATCAGCTTGAGTTGGCCTGAAAATGTAACTGAAATGTCAAGTTTCTGCATGACCTAAGTTGAAACTACCTGATTCGGGTATGTCTTCAGCACACCTGAAATTTGTGATTTCAGACACCGTTTAGGCACGGCTGAAGCTGCTTATGAAACTATAGGTTTCAGTAGCAGTTTCGGCATGCCTTAAACTTATTGTTTCAGCAGCTCGGAACCACCACCGAAAACAATAACTTTCGGCTTATTGTTTCGGACACACCAAAGCCGAATCTAGGCCGGTCTAGACCGGTCTAGGCCTAGTTTGGGTGGTGCCGAATCGGGTGCCGAAACTTATTGTTCTCGGTGGCAGTTCCGGAGCTGCCTAAACAATAAGTTTAGTGCACGCCGAAACTGCTACTGAAACCTATAGTTTCAGAAGCAGCTTCATTTCAGTTACATTTTCAGGCCAACTCAAGCTGATACCTAAAGTATACATTTCAGAAACATTTCCGGCTGCTCTGAAATCTCCTCATTTCCCCTGTGATTGGAGGTCGATCTTATTATGTAATCTGAAAAATGTCGGGATTCGTTCGTGTGTTTGGACCGTGTTTCTTTACAGATTCGCCGTGAGTAATACTATAGAAGGCCAAAAGAAGTCCCTTCTCCATCCCCTTTTCCCGCATAGACCTCAGAACCGCGATGCTGAATTCTGATGGGCCGGCCACGCGAGCCGACGAAGATTTTGTTCCCTGCGAAATGCCCGAGGCAAACAACTATGAAGCGACAAAGCTTCTCGGAGTTGAATTCCGAGCCCATTGGCTTACTAGGATTTGTGTTTCAGGCCTCTGGAAGTGTTGAACGAGCCTGGCCCAAATTGAAACTCCGAAGTTTATGTAATAAGGTCGACCTTCAATATATCAGCATGTGGTTAGCTACAGACTATGTCGTTTGGGCGACTGCAAATACACTCCATTACATAATTTTTGACAGGTCACGTGGCACATGAAACCTCCGGCCGACCATGCCGGCACTTGCCGAAATGCCGAACGGGCCACGAATCTCTGAGCGCACCTTCATTTAACCTTCATACATGTAGCGAGCCCGGGGTCACACATTGCGCCTCGACATGGTAAACCAGACATTCTGGAGGGATCAATTAAGGCATGGCTCTGGCTGCCCATGCCTGATATATATCAGAAATTGGAGACCTAGATATATCAGTGCTGTTGGGAGCTTTTAGGCCATTGATATATTGTACCCCCAGACTGTGGACATTGATGACCAAATAGTCTTACCGTCTAGAAATGGTGGAGAATTGAGCCTGCAACAGCCGACAAGAGATGGGCGTGCCGAAACTCGGTGATATCAACCTCCGAAACTCCTGATGGTGGCTGTACCCCCCCACCACCCCACTCCACGCGAGCGGCTGATTGGACCGATGGGGCTCGGACCGATCTCCGCAACCTCATTTGGGCACAGTGTTTGCCCAGCGCAGCACCATATGCACGCTGTCGACCGGTGCCGAGTAAAACTAAGCCTTTCAACATAAGACACATATATCTCACATGTTTTACCAATATGCCTGTGAATTTGAAGCCTGATTGTCCCACTTTACCAATATGTCTTGGTGAAATCGACTCATCTAAGGCCTTGGAAAGCTATTCAAGGTGAAAAAATAGACCAAGGATATCTTAGATTGCTAGAAAATCCACTGCGCCTCAACCCGGGGTGCAGAAGCGTCAGCCCACGGGCAGGAAAACGCTCGCAGCTGGCGACACTTTGTTTGCACCGACCAAACATTGCATGTCCGGTCCGAAGCAATATTCTGCGATCTTGGACTTCAAAGACAAAATAAAATATAAAAACACCGCAGATCGCTCCGGAGAGTGCATAAATGGGGGGGTTCCCTTTTGAATTTCATGATTCAAGCGAGTATACGGGCAGAAAACGAAAGTCCACTGAAACCATGGTTGAAGTCCAACATGTGATCGGACCGCGTTCCGGCGGAGTTTGAAAAGAGGTCGATATCGCGGAATCTTCCGGCGCCCACCTCTTGACAGCCGATCTCGTGAAAACATCAAAATTTGAAGAAAAATGGGCCGCCCCCTATGTCTGCTCTGCAAAGGGCTGTAATAGAACAGATAACCAGTTCGATGGCAGATGCAGCAAAATCTCGCATCACTGCATTCCGGGTGGATCGGTGAATGTTCTCGTGGGAAGTCCACTGCTCCGGGTTGATCAATGTCTATAAAAGCAGTGTATCTCGACCACTCTGCTTCCCCTACATCCCAGGATGCCCCACCAACCCAGTACGATTGAAATCCGCTTAAACAACATTGTAGCGTGTTTGACTCCTGTTTTACCACTCTTGAACGAGCTGCATGACGGGTTTGGCATGCCCTTGATATAATCCACTTTGAGTATCACTCTCTCTTCGATTGGTGCAGTACAGGTGAGTAAACATGATCAAATATGCTATGGAGCTAACCCGGTACCTCAGAAAGTGAAGAGAAGCAAAAAAGAATGTGCCCACCTCCTTGAAAACATTGAAGGCCTCCTCTATGCTATTGTGGACTTGCATATGGCATCTGAGATCAGGGGATTGCTGTCACCAACAATATTGGACCACATTGGAAGATTTACTGTGTATATTCACAGTCATATGTTCATTCTGATAAAATATTCTTAATGGGATTTTTATAGAACACTTCACAAGAGTCACGCATTTGTCGAGGCACAACACAACGGAAACAAGATCAAACATTTTTTCCACCAAAGTGAAATCAATGCCTTGCTTAAGGATTGCCATGAGGGAGTGCAGCGGGCTCTGGGTGCTTTCAAGGTATATATACTATTTTAGACCGCCTACCTGGCCACCTTGACATTTACATGCTCGAGGACACCATTGAGCAGATTTGGTGCCCGTTGCATCAGAATGAAGGTAGACATCCTAGGAATGGATCAAAGCACTTTTCATGAATTTACACTGGGTATGAAGGGTACACTGAATATTTTCCTGGTGGCCGCCCAAGAAAGGCAAATATGGGTTAGTTGGCCACCCGGCCAAATACACCATGGACGTGCAATCTGGTGGCCGTATTGCCCAAGAATGATTCTTATGGGGTGTATACAGTATTATATGTAGTCGGAGGCCGCATATATGCTATGGGACGGGCATGAAAATTTGACACCAATGGGATCGGGATGGCTGGAGATCGTCTGATACGGAGGTGGCCATCTGGAGCCACTCAAAATGTGAGGCAGATTGCCGGTGCCTAGTGCAGATGGGTGGAGGGAAATCTTGCCAGGTGGTATTTTAGGTCAAAGCCTAGACCAGTGACTGTCTGTCATATCAAAAGTAAACTGTCGATAGACAGACCAGTCAATCTTTGAATTTCCAATGCAAATAAGTTACCGAAAATGGTTATTCCTGGGACGGCCTCAAGTTGGTCAAAATCTTCGGCTGAAAATCTCAGATGGCTTGGAGGACCTCAAAAATGATAATCCGGCCCATCCGAAGGCAATTGGTTAATTTTTGAGTGCACTAGCGACGATTGATGCATTGTTGCGCTTGTTTGTCCCCCCACGGAAAACCGGTCCGGAATAACCTTCTTAGGCAATTTATTTGCATCGACATTTGAAACTGAGATCAACCAGCCTGTCTATCGACAGTTTACTTTTGATACAACAGGCTGGATTCGAGCCTAGTCAAAGCCCCTCATCGGGGGAGTAGAACGAGCCCCAGAGCTGGTGGGTTAAAGAAGATTTGGTCCAGAACGAGCCGCCGCGGTCGTCAGTGGGCGGTTGATGCTTAGAAAAAGACTTGGGGGTGATGGCCGTGGCGAAGGCCCGGCAAACTCGTACTTATGTACATTTTTGTTTTTTTAAACTGTTTTATTCAGAAGTCCAACACCGTTGATTCATCAGTTGTCCTGTGTATTAAAATAATGTGCGGATCAAAAGCCTATAACACCTCTTCAAATGACTTGACAGAATATGTGGTAAGTTATACAACAGTTGACCGTGGATTTGGATTTGTACCATATAAGGGCAATTGATCAAATGTGAAATTGCTAAAGACTCTGCGGGGCCGAGCCTTATTGGAAGTGAGATGGCATAAAGTAGTGTATAGTCCAATCGCATCTACACAGTCAGGATTTATATTGACTATGCTTGCCGCTTACCAAACTTCCTCGAATCTTCCGTTCTCCCAGAGGCTCAATTTTGCGACCTAGCCGGGGAGAGTCAACGTGCGGGCTTCCCACTTGATCTAATCAAATTATTATCGCATGCCCCTCAAGGCCTTACATTGATCAGATACATTGTAATGTCGGCCCATTGTGCAGCGGTAGGGCATATGAACCTCGACACGCTCCCACCGCATTGGTACCGGGTGCTAAGCCTGCCGTTGCACCGATTTTTCCAGAGACCTTCGAAGTTATTGGCCCTCAATGTTGTGGTTGCACCTACAAAAAGGCGACAGTAAGCCACCACCATTCACTATCGTAAAGATGTAGAATAAACTATGTTCACAGTCGGAGGTTCCATATCGAACGCCACAGCGGTGATTTACGACATATGACGAGGATCTGGGCGGTTGACAATCGGTTCCATACAGAGACGTTTGGACTGCAGAGGACATCTAGCAATACTCAAAAACAAAGCCTCCGAGTTTAACTACAGCTGGTTTCCGCTGCGATTGAAATATTTTCCTGTTTAATTGTTTGGGAAGTCTGATTAGTAGGCAACGAGAGGTCGAGTGTTGAAATAATTAAGGTAAGATCTGGTGCATGTTTAGAAGCCAGTGTAAACTTGGCGCCAACGTTCACAAATAGCCTGTTAATGGAACGAACATATGAAATTTCACAAAAGCACATAAGCTACAGCCTGGCACAACTCGACAGCGCAGCACAAAAACATATGCAACATGGTAAACAGTGAAACGGATGGACCCGAGCGAATGCATGCCGAAGGTACGTGAGTCACAATATCAATGGCACTAGTACTCGGGATAGACGGCCCTCATTTTCAAGGCAGGATTCCTCGGACAGCTACTACCTTCCATGCTGTCATGTGAAGGTTTCATGCCAAGAAGCGCGCATTCGTGGTGATTAATAGCCTCAAGTGTAGTTTCAGGGAAGGTATAAAATCGCAGAACAAAGAGGGTGTGAATTCAATGGGCACCGACACCGGAGATCCACATTAATGATCGCGCGGGAGTTTGGTGAGACCCCTGAGCTATATTTCCGACTTCTGACGATGTGGTGGCCCTAGTCTTTTACCCGCCGGACATGACCAGTTTCATTGACTACATGTTGAAAACCCCCGCGAAATTGTTGATCATCCGATGCAATCATTCTCATAGCTCTCAGCCCTTTCTTCAGCGACTGGGTGCTTCTTGCCGAGATGCGGAAACAGAGATGGGGCGGGACAGCTGGTATGAAAATATCTGGATCTAGATTATGATTTCCGTTAATGAACGTGGATTGAGAAACTTATGAGCTTGTTCATCTTCACCACTCACTGTGTATTGCTTACTCTAAAAAAATTCGGACATGTCTGCAAGACAAATATTTAGAAAACGCAAAGGGGGGAAGAATATCGGCTAGTGACTTTGTGCGCAAACGAGGACCCGAAGATGCCGAAATGAAGTTAATAAACTGAAAAATGGTGAGGAAAAAAGAAATGTGTACCACCAGATTCGAACCTGCACGATTAGCAATGCAATTACATAAATAAAACACAGCCACTATTACCTCCCATTAGATGAAAGAAACTTAGTGGCTGTCCTTCAAAATTACTTCAACACAGCCACTAGTAAGACTAGCACTGCCACTAAATCCGTTACACGAATAGATTGGGACACCTTTCACCTCGGTCTCAAAAACCTCATGTTGATTGATTATAGCCGATTACAAAAGTACTCGTAATGTTCACATGCCTCGGACCGCGATCCGAGCTGAACTTTCGATCAAGCCATCACTTTCTCTCGGATTTCGACATGAACCATCCTCAGAGGTCCCATTCCATCCTCTAACACACAACTATATTGTCAAAGTTGCCAACTAACTAGGGTGGCCAGGTAGGTGGTCTCCAATAGTATGTGTGTTCTGCTGAGCACGTGAATCTACCATCCATTAGACGGATGCGACTATATTTGACAGCATTACGGAAATGCACAAGACAGCCGAAATGAAGCACCAGGAAATTCTTGAATTGATTTCAACTCTGTCTAATGGGACAATATCTGAAGAATCATCTTCTGTACACAAATTATTATCATCAGGGTCAAATTCACTGATTGAGATTCAGGTATACACAGATTTTAATGGTTCACAGCACAGGTAAAATCACACCTAGTCTTTGAATCAGAATTCTATGAGGGTCAAAATGCACATTTATTCGGCCGGAAATATATGTCGGAACTTTTTTAGCCGTTTTGATGTCCTTGCCGGAACTTTTAGGCCCTTCGGGCAGGTCAAAATTAGTTTTGAGGTGTCTGGCCGGAACTTTTTTTTTTTTTTGGGGGGGGGGGCCGGAACTTTTTTCTGAAAGTGCCGGAACTTTTTTTCTTTCAACTTATAATCACCCATAAATTGCTATAAACTGTCATATACACATCACATAGAGTGGCACGATGACCCCCTAACTTCGCTCCTCTCAAGACTGAAGCTTCTGAGCTCATCTCATCTCAATGTTGCTGCCCACCCCAACACCCGCGAATGTTCGATGGGATTCGGGCTACTGACAGGACTCATGGTATTGGTTTGATTGCACATAGTGCTCATGTCACAGTGTCAGTGTGGTCTTTATAATATCTCTGAGTGTGCTTGCCAGTCAGACAAAATCAGAATCGCAAACCAATAACTCCATGTCCGTGAGCAGCGCATACCACGCAGAATGCATCCACGAAAGCGCGGGCATCGTCCGGATGGCCCGCACACATCCAGTCAGCAGCAGCAGCATATGTCTCGGCAGCTTTTTCTCGAGGGTCAAGTCGCTGCGCAAGGTGTACCAATTCAGCCCTCAAGCCTCCAGCGATTCTCACCACCACTATTGTGCATGCCTCCCCCTGGCTGAGCCGCATGTTCATAAAGACATGAAATGGTTCTTGAAAGGAAAAAAGTTCCGGCACTTTCATCAGAAAAAAAGTTCCGGCCCCCCAAAAAAAAGTTCCGGCCCTCTCACAAAAAAGTTCCGGCCAGACGCCTCAGGCCGTAACTATTTTTGAACTGCCCAAAGGGCCTAAAAGTTCCGGCAAGGACATCAAAACGGTCAAAAAAGTTCCGGCAGGTCCAAATTTGGAAAATATATTTCCGGCCGAATAAATGTGCATTTTGACCCTCATAGAATTCTACTATTACTAACACTTGGGATGTCCAATTCAAACTCATTTTGCATGCTACCATCAGTGCCGAAGATATTTCATGAACGCGATTTTGAACTGCAGGCTATTCTGAACATTCTGAATGAAGAGTCCCCTCGGATCGCGATTCTTGGTGCAGGTGGCATGGGAAAAACCAGTCTTGCTTGTGCAGCTCTACACCACCAGGAGATTTCTACTAGATATCAACATCGGTTCTTCGTGACTTGTGAATCTTCCCACACTGGCATCGGAACAGCCGCTCTTCTTGGAGCTCAGATAGGCTTGAAACCGGGGAAAGATCTTACAAAACCTGTTTTTCGGTACTTCGCTGGGAGGCCTGCCTCACTCTTGATTTTGGACAATCTGAAAACCCCTTGGGAGCCTCTGAAGTTACGAGGCGGTGTCGACGTATTTTTGTTGCTGCTCACCGATATAGGACATTTGGCATTGCTTGTGGGTATATTTTCTTTTGGATTTTCTATTCTTACAGCAAATTGACCATACTCGTAGATCACAATGCGAGGTGCAGAAAGACTAGCAAAAGTTCGCTGGACTCATCCATTCCCCTGCCACCTTTGAAGCCTCTCCCAAATGATGCGGCCTGGCAGACCTTTATTGACATTGCAGATGAGTCACATAAATCTCAGGAGATCAACCGCCTTATTAGACTCACAAACAATATGCCACTGGCAGTTGATCTGATTGCTCATCTGGTGGATGATGAAGGTTGCCAAAATTTCTTGAGCCGCTGGGAGACAGAGCAGACATCACTCCTGTCTTCCGGTCAGGACAAATGATCCAGCTTAGATGCATCAATTGCATTGTCCCTTTCAAGTCCCCGCATAAACTCCGTATCAGATGCCAAAGAGTTGTTCAGTCTCTTGTCAATTCTCCCAGATGGCCTATCGGATGTTAAATTCCTGGAAGGCAAGCTCCCTATCCGATTTTGGGATGCAAGGCCACCTTACTTGGGACATCATTAGCTTATATTGACAACAACAAGAGGCTTAGGTCCCTGGTACCCATCCGAGAACATGTTCTCCAATTTCACCCACCTTCACCACATCTCATTGAACCTCTCTGCAAACATTTTCATTTGCTTTTGGATCTTTACCAGAGATACCATGGCCAAACCCAGATGACAACTAAGATGAAACAAGTAGTGATTAACTTGGGGAACCTGCAACAAATACTTAAACGAGGATTATCTTCGGACAGTGTGCATCTTTCGGATGTGATAGTGTACAATTTCACTGAACATGTTCACTCGAACCACCTGCCATGGCTGCCTTGACCTAATGGATACCATTCCGAATGTTCTTCCTCAACTATTTGGCCACAGACTGGAGGCTAAATTCATCACAGAGACATTTTATTCAAGGAATTGGCATTCAGTAGTGACTCCAGAACTGGGCTAGGGGCGGCTATATCATACTGTCTGGAGAGGTTAGGGGATACCAGTTGATGGTCAGCTGCTGACTTCCACTGTCATCCAGATGGACAATGGTATACTTGGCACATGCGAAGGAGACTCAAGAGAAGTTGTCACTCCACAAAGCACTTGAAATTTTGGGGGATGTCTTCGTCTCCAATGGAGATGAACGGACAGCAAACAGTCTTTTCATTGTAGCACTGGATGGTTTCACATACTGTATTTTTTCATTCAATTCGACCGTCACGTGTCACTCCCCCCTTGGTCGATGGCGAATATAGGTATTTTGTCAAGCATCACCCACCCTCTGGTCGAACACATTTTGTGTCATGCAGCCCATGAAATTACCCAAAATCACGTCCGCGACACGTAAAATCGAAAATTTTCGTTCCGGTGATCGGATTTTTCGCTTGTGTCACGCAAATTTCGACCATGGTCAAATGGTCGAATCGGTGATTTAAGTCACGCGTCACCCCCCTGGTCAGATTGAATGAAAAATTACAGTACATCAATGTCCACTGTAGCAGAGCCAACTGCATGCTTCGTCTCGGAGATTTGGCACAACATGCTGGGCAGTTGGAAAAAACTGTAGAACTTTGGACAAATGCTCGATCCCTCTTTGAACAATCAATGCAAACCAAAAAACTGACTGAGATTGACATCAAACTCAGTGCCGCAAAATAATCACAAAGCTGTTACACGCAATCCACCAGCTGGATGGTTGGATAAGCTCTCACTTGTGAAAGATGCATTCCAGTTCAATTTGAAAAGGCCAACAAGGTGGTCCCAAGTACTGGTAGAAATGTCCAGTAGGTTACAGTAGTTAACCGGGAAGCGAATTGCTCAAGCGAATTCGTAATTGCCGGGCCGAGATTGCATAAGGTTTTGGGTATCTCTTCATAGATTGATAGAGATGTGTCAGGGCTACCTGGCAATATATAGTGTTATAGGGAAATGTTGTGTTTTGATCGAGAATGAGGCCATTCTTCTCCATTCCAGAATCACGTGGAAGCGAAACACTGCAAAATAACCTGTGGGCCGCCGTTCATTGCAATCCAGCCCCAGGGGTGTTTATATTCGTGTTTTACGACCTTGAAAACCCCCAGTTCACGCGTGTGCAGGAGGAATTGCGCACCCGAAATACCGTACCTCCGACGGACTATATCCAACAAATAGGCCAAAGAAATAGCGAACACAGAGTGATCTGCCACAGGTTCTACAGAACCTTTTTACGCAATTCCTTTTGCTATGAGCCATTTCTCATGGCTAACTATGCTCTCACAAAAACTGGGGCCCGTCGGATGCCTGGGATCCGGGAAAAAGCCGGTGTTTCGCTTCTATGTAGTGTGTCGCTTCCCGGTTAACTAATGTATGTGTTACTGTATATTTCATTTACTGTCTGTCCCCTGTCTGTGACATTCCCGATCCGAGGTAGGTAGGTAGTAGGTAGTATTACAAATTGATATTTCAGGTAACCTTCTCTGATTCCACGCCGCATACTGTACTTTTACATTCAATTCGACCGTCACATGTCACCCACCCCCTGGTCGATGGCGAATTTCGGTATTTTGTCACGCGTAACCCAGCCGTTGGTCTAATGCCATTTTCGTCACGCCCCCGCCAAGTTTACTCAAAATTGTGTCTGCGACGCATAAAATCCAAAATTTTCGTTCCGGTGGTCGAATTTTTTGCTTGCGTCACGCGAAATTTCGCCCGTGGTTGAATGGTCGAATCGGTAATTTGAGTCACGCGTCACCCCCCTGGTCGGATTGAATGAAAAAATACAGTAGACAAACAAACTTCAATCTCCACATTCGGTTGCAACATTTGGCAAGAATGCTGATCGGCATCAGTTGCCACAAACAAGCGCGAGAGGAAGGTTTTGAGACCCATTGGGCTTCGGAGCAAATATAAGTAGAGATAATGTACAGATAGAAATATTCGCCAGGTACGCGACCGCTTCCGAAGAACGATTGCAGCGTCGACCTGAGCAATCACCAACGAAACACGTGTCGTCGACGCAGCCCGCAGAATGTAAGGAATGAAGGAAGGGTGGCAAGTACGGCCAAAAGGCTGCAATTGAAAAGACACCAGCCATATCCTGCCGCGCAATATTGCGGAACTCTGTCGGAAGATGCTGGTGCGTGTCCTATAACGTTCTTCCGTGTCATCTCATGCTGTGTGGACAGGTTCTCCTGTCGACTCATTCCCCCAAGTACACGAATAGCTTCGAGCCTAATGTCCCGGGATATACAATGAATTCAACAGCTTCCAACACAGATAATATGTATACAATCTGTCCGTCCAGAACAAAAAATTCAGCATGCTATGCCCTAGTGGTAGTTTAGTCGCCCGAACGCTGTCTCGCCGACAATGACGCCGAGGATTACGCTGATGATGAGTGCGGCGTGAAATGTCCTGAGAACGGGATGAGCGCCATATAGATAAATATAAGATGCAACGCGCACATTACGACCAACATCAACAGGTAATGCAGGGTTGTCTGCATGCCAGCGAGCACGCCGCGGCTCAGCTCGTGCGAGAGGACGAAGCGTTTGCTAGATGCATCGACTTGGGGCGCAGAGTCTTTCCCTGCCGGGTAGGTGTCTGCCGTGCTGTCGAAGGCGTAGGATACGAGCCGTTTCGACCTGATGTCAAGATAATATCAGAATGGACATGGTATCAGACATCGGGGCCCGGCGTACCTCTGCGCGAACCGGGCTTCCGCGCCGCGCGCCGCCGCACGCAACCACCGCTCTGCGACGGAGATGGCGAAGAAGACGAGACAGGCGCCAAAGACCGCGCCCGGCGAGGTGGGCGTGATGCCCGCAAAGAGGAGCGTGTCGCCTGGGGTGAAGTGGAGGTACGCCTTCATCATGCCCATCCCCGAGTCTATGGAGGTTGAGCTGGCAGAGTCGGTCATGTTCATGGAGGAGCTCGTCATGTTCATCGTGTCCATGCTGGAGGTGCGGGTACTGAGCGAGGCGCGAAAGGTGTGAATCCGAAGATGGGGCTGGAGTTTTCGAATGAACTTGTTTTGTGGCTGAACAAAATGTTTTTCTCAGTCGACACAGTCCAAACTCGGTCTGAAGTCCGATCGCTTGGTTACACTTGGATCAGAAATTCAGGACATTCTAGGTCTTTCCAGGCACGGTCTTGATATTTGCAATCATTGGCCAAGCCTCGAGCCAAGTGCGCAACCAATTGGACTAGGCCGACCAGCGGCAAATACCGACCCGAACCAAACGAACCAAACATCTCACGTGCATCATTGATGCAGCGCTTGACAATGATCAACCAATCGCAGAAAGCCGGGCGGCACAAACCGCTCCCGACCCGGCCTTTCCGGTTTCTTATAAATGCTTGAGGCATTTCCCTTCGGTTGCCTCTGACCATCCCCAGCCCCCCCCTCCTCCCTCGCCGATTTTCCCCTACCCTCCCTTCCTCTTGTTCCTTCCATGGACCTTTGGTAGTATCAA
The DNA here is from genome assembly GCA_029378255.1 of Mycena rosella. NCBI lineage: Eukaryota > Fungi > Basidiomycota > Agaricomycetes > Agaricales > Mycenaceae > Mycena > Mycena rosella. The sequence goes on along the minus strand of JARKIE010000100.1, from coordinate 156,840 downwards.
ACAACCCTCATATTCTCTGGGACTGCTTTTAACTGTGAGCTCCTTCATGGGAGTCTTGCTGGTGGCTGTCGCCCACCCTCGGCTCCCTTGTCCCCCAAATCGCTCATTTCGATTATCTGGCCTCACTGACCTCCCTCTACGCCTCCCTTCCATCCCTCGACGTCGCCTAGACTGTCACCCAACGAACCGACCCGTTTCTCCCCGTCGAACCGTCTATCCCTCTCGTCGCGACCCACCCTCGTTGCTGCACCCCTGATTACTATCGTCATCACCATCACCATGCGCTCTGATCGCCCGATGGAGCCGTTCCCCGAGTCATTCCCCGAGTCACCGCGTAAATATATCTCGGCAGTCGAACTAGGGTCAAGTTTCGCGCGTACTCGCGCCCTGGTCTCCCTTGGCTGTCCCATGGCTCTCGCTTAGTCCTGCTTCGTTGCGATGGATCGGGTGCCTAGTCTGTCCCGTGCTCCTGTAATTACGAATTCCGTATGCGAACCAATGTTATTCCATCCCTTTTATTCCGGGCCCGGATTTCAACACTTTTTCGCCCGCCGATTTTCCACCCGCACCCTCTCCACTCACGACGCTCCGAGCGCCATGGGATTCATTTGGCTCACTCAACCTGTGTTGTGGCACAGCTCACGCGATCGCGGCTCCTTGAACCCCGCGTTAACAGCGGACCAGGCGGCCCTCATCCAAGCGCGCTGGCACAACGTAAATCCAACCCTTGATCCAAGGACCGCGCCATTCACCGAAATTTAGTGGTATACCGCGGACTGGGACTACGGCCAGACGACTCTCGCCTTCTTCTGCGCGGCGATTGCGGCAGCCATGGTCCTTAATTTGGCCTCAATGTGGCGTGCGCGGCGGTAAGGACTTGTTTTTGGAGCTTTTCATATCGCAGCGCTCAAGGTGTCCTGTGCAGTGCGACTTCCCCGAGTCAGCGCGCAGGCGTGGCCGACCGCCTCACAGCCGCCTTCCGCTACCTCACCTCCCGCCAGTTCCGCGTCCGCGCCACGGGCTACTACGCCCCCCCGCTCTCCGCCATCTTTGGTGTCTCGATAATGGCGATCTTCGTCCTCTGTGCGCGGCTCCATTGCGCCTGCGCGCAGGTACTCACCGCCAATATTTCGCAGCCCTGATGCTCGCGCCGCGCCCGTACTACTGGGCGAGCATGGCGATGGGCGACAGCCAGCCCATCGCGACGCGCTCCGGGTGGATCTCTATCGCAATCATGCCGTTCATGATGTGCGCTGCTCCTCCCTCCTTCTCTACATCTCACCTTCGCTGACGCAGTTTAATTCGAACCCAGCGCGTTCGCCACGAAAGTGAACCTGGTCGGGATGCTGACGGGCACGTCGCACGAGAAGCTGCAGGTGTTCCACCGCTGGTCCGCCGTGCTCATGTGTGCGTATTCTCCTCGCGCTCGTGGATGGTACGTTGATGGTGGGGCTGTGTAGACATCACGTCGCTCGTGCATACGTTTCCGTTCATTGTGATGAACATCCGCGAGGGACAGATGATGGTGTCGTGGGAGACGTCGTCGTACTACTGGACCGGCGTCGCGGCGCTCGTTCCGCAGGTGGGTAGTTCAGCTGCTCGTGTCTTCGGTCGCTGATACATTTCGTGGCAGACCTACTTGATCACCCTGTCGTGGGGTATATTCCGCAACCGGTACTATGAAAATTTCAAGAAGTATGTCGATCCCTTGCGCTTGAATATCGGCATGACTGACGGGCCTGGTCAGGCTGCACTTTATGTCTGTCTCCGGAAATTTTCGAATATATTAGCATCGACTCATTGCCCACGCAGCGCCTCCGGAATATTTATGGCCGCGCTTTTCATTCACGTGGACTGGACGCTCACGTCCTGGTCTGCTACTCTCTTTCTTCCTTCCGATCCGCGCTAACCCCCATATTTAGGGACTACTTCTTCGCCACCGCTGCCATCTACACCACCGTTTGGCTCGCGCGCGTCCTGCGCACGCTCGCCACCACGCGCCTCGGGCTCCCCGCTGCCGTCACGCGGGCCGCGCCCACCTTCTTCCTCCTACGCATCCCCGCGCCCGCGCGGCCGCCTCTGCAGGCGCGACGTTCACGCTCCCGCTTCTCACCGCCCTCGCGGCGAGCCTCCAGGGCGGCGCGGCGTGCCGGCACGTCGAGTTCGTCGTGGCCGTCCGGGACCGGGGTCGGTCTTATTCTCTCCACTCCGCGATTACTTCGGCGCTGATTTCTGATTCCTGTGAAGAATCATACGCTTGGATGGCGGACGCCGTGCGCGCGGCGGTGGCGCTCGTCCCCGCCGGCCGCATCGCAGCGCGCGTGCACGTCACCGGCGCAGACGCAGACGCAGACGTAAACGCAGACGCGGACGCGGACGCCAAGCTTGGGTCGAAAGACGATAAGGCAGAGATCGGAAGTGACACCGACACCGAGTGTTTGTGGGCATTGGGGCGCCCCGACCTCCCGCAGCTCGTGCACGCCGCCGCGCACGCCGGCGCCGCGCGCGTCGCCGTCGTCTGTGCGTCTTCCTTCCTTCCCCAACTCTTCCTGTCCCCCTGACGTGCGTGCAGCGTGTGGCCCCGACGCGTTTTTGTACGACGTGCGCAACGCCGTCGCGGACGTGCAGCGCACGATCGTGGATGGATTCGCGCCCTGCGCAGAGATGTTCCTGCATACGGAGAGCTACGGGTGCGCCCCCCTCCCTCCCCTCGTTTTTTTGTGCTGTGCGGCCTAGGCTGACGCGGGCTTAGTTGGTGATCGGGATGTACGTTAGAGTTTAGGATAATCAATGAGACTTTGTCGAATATCGGGTTAGGGGAGGGAAAACTCGTTACCCCAAATTTTGATGGGGTTCAAGGCCTTCAGAAGCATTGTCTATGGGTTGCCGACCCGATGTGTTGTTCGAAATCCGACACCCCCATGCTGTCTATCAAATAAATCTTCTTGATAGATATACACAGACAGGCACTAGTTTGGGCCACAGTTTGGGCGAGCCGTACAGTGGGGCACGAACTGGTCAATATACACCGCTCGTGCGGTAGCCGGAGATGTAGTTTAGGCAGTTGGCCCAAGCATTCAACTGTAGGTTTAAAGCGTCGAGTCCTTGGATGTTCTATTTCCACTAGGTCCAGGCTGTGCTCTGCAGACTAAATTCAACATCCCCGATTTGTGTCGGTTGATATCCCGGGCAGAAATAGTCAGGAAACACTCCAGATAAGCCCAATAGGATTGTTGTAGATCTATGAAGGCCCTTGCGATTTCCCCAGGACAAATTGGCTGCCCCCTGATTCTATCCTTCGGTTTGACCCAAAGAATCTCAAACTGCCTGAGATTCCTGCTCAGAGAAATTCCAATGTCTGATTGATTGCGCTCAACACCTCCGGGAAACGCCCTGCGATGAAAATGCCCTGTAGCTTGTCCGCAAATCGTATCTGGTATCACCTCTGGGGGAGTTATATTTATTACAACCCCCCAGGACTTGGCCGCGGCGGCTTCCTCGGGTGGCACCGATTCAGAGACAAACGGTGGATATAGCTGTCGGGCTGACGCGAGCCGAGTGCTGTCTGAAACTGTACTCAAGGGCAGGTCTGCACATTCCGATCCCTGCACTGAAGTTTACCGGGTGAAACTGGATGCAACTGAGCACGGACATGGCCGGCACGCTGCCATCGAGTACAAGGCCCCAAGCCACCTGATTGTAAAGCCGGCAGGGATTCCAGACGTAACGTAGGCATATTTTGATGTCGAATCGCACTCGATATAAATTGTCTAAAAACGTCCCCAGGTCCCCGCTAGAATGTAAACTTTTCGCTTATGACCTCCTCAGTGGCGGTCCACAGTTTCTCAGCATTAGCCTAAGTCAACCAGGTCAAATTTTGCAATGAGGACGGTCGGTGTGATAGCGCTCACTGGATCGGAACTGTGGTCCGCCCGCTCCTTGTTGGCCTCGGTTCCATCGGAGAGATACGCACCAGGTTTTTCTGCAATGGACATGACGATGAGCTCAATATACGCCATACTGCATCGTGAATGGACCGACCGTTCAGCCTGGTATCGAATGCCGCGGCGACAGTGCTGAGGGAAAAAGAGATGTTTGATCAGAAATAACAAACAATTTCCACTGGGTTCATCTTACGTTGCTGCACCCTGAGGGAGGGACTTCCACGGTAGCCCTGGGATGGCGTTCCCGTCCGAGTCGAGAACCCCTATTGCAACATTACGTCAATAGATGAGGAGTCAAGGGGACGATTTGACCCACCGAACGCCTGCATGTCAGGAATTGCCTCCTTGTTCACAGAGATGTTGGTGAAGATAACTGCGATGGCAAATTTTGGCGTGATGTTCAAGAGGAGATTATGTTAGAGACGTACGTCCAGGGTGGAGACTGTACGCATTGATCTTTCCTTTGGAGCGGCTTGACAGCGCGATGGCCATCAGGCAATTCGCGCTCTTCGCCTGGAAATACGCGTCGCCGCTTTGGTACTTCTCTGGGTCCGGGTGGCCGATGGTGTCGAAGTTTACGCCGGTGCCGTACGTGTGCCCATTGCTGGACACATACACCACGCGCGGGACGTAGCTCTCCGTGCCCGCGGCGAGTATCTTCGACGCAATCAATTTCGTCAAGAGGAACGGTCCAATATGGTCCGTCGCCATCTGTCGTTCCAGATTGTCAACGGTGAGCTTGAGCGGCCCGAAGCTCGCGGCCGCGTTGTGAACCACAACCTGGAAAATAGCGCGTTAAGGCATAATACACGCACATGGAAGCGGAGATGCACAGACGTGGAGGGCCTCGGGATACCCGTTTATTTCCGCTGCCGCCTTACGCACGGCGGCGAAAGACGAGAGATCGAGGATGAGGGGGCGGATGTTGGCTGCCGGTACGTCCTTCTTGATCGCCTCTTCCGAGAGCTTGAGCCTGCACATGGACTCTTCAGAAAGATTATTCTGAATCCGTCGCAGATCTCGCATACCGCTCCAAGTTGTATCCCGTTATGATGACGAGCCGCGCATGCTTTGCGATGACACGCGCTGCCTCGAAGCCAATGCCGTTGATGGACGTCCCCGTAACCAGGACTGCGAAATGTCAGAACGATGAATATTCCGAGGGATATACTGCTGACCATTTTTGCCTTGGATTTCGGCGGCAAAGGCGGTGGCGACCTCGTCGGCGGTGGTCGAGAACGAGAAGGTTGGTAAAGACATTCAGATATAAGACTGTTGGGTGGTGGGGTGACACTTGTGTGAATGGGTAATAATGCTCATGGTCACCTCTGCTCGCTTTATAGGGCAAGCCTGCGGCATATCCAGCCAGAAACTCAAAGCAGAGTTACTCCATGCGGTCTACCCTAGATCTAGATGCAGATGATTCAGCTCACTTGATGCCACGCTGACATACATACAACGGTTAGTAAGAAGATAATGTTCCAAAGGGGTAGAGGAAGGACGCGCCGAGATTCGGCTCGTCAAATGGCACGTATAGATGTATTTGTTTTCGACAATTGTTATTTCTAAGACAGAATTGGGGATAGTCAGCCAACGTTTGGCCGTTATGGCCGCGATTTCCGACAAGAGCGGGGATTGAAGGACGCGTATTACATTCAAATTTCAAGCTTTAGATCGAGGTTCAGTCATACTCTTAGCTCCGAGCCAGACATACAAAGAAACCGCTGCGGACGTTTTACGCGAGCAAAGGCGAGATCCGAAGCTACTCTGGAAGGCTTTACTTGACGGGTTGACAGACAAATCCTGAGATTGCGACGTCGCTGTTGTCGCTGGTCGAGAGTTGGTCGAGAGCTCAGTTGCAGAGGGATGCGCACAAGAGATGCGTGACGCGTTTGATGCGTCGAATTACGCCGCGAAAAACTCCGTTGGTGAACATATTGTAAAGATCTGTGGCGCTTGCGCGAGCAGGTCGGAACTAAGTGAATAAAGTCTCAGAACTGTTGTGGACAGAACTCATGTATCAAATACAGTCATTAACAGGGAAGAGCAACACTCAGATTGTTTGACGGATATCTCAGGCAGATCTCACTCAAATTTCTGGGTAAAAACTGTATTCTGGACCGGATTGATGTCTAGTCCATGGTAAAATTTACCCCTATTGTCAAAGTTGAGTAGTTGTCGAGAACGGGCCAAATACTTCCAGCACCCCAAATATCCCCGAATAACGTAGAAGCGCAACACTTCAACAGGATCAATTGTAGTGCTGAAGGCATGCTTTTTGGGGGTTCGACATATGTATCTGCAATCAGCCATGCTGAAAACCCCCCAACGCAACGAAATTGTCATCTGCCAGCACCGCGAACATGGAAAAAAGGAATGATCTGGCAGTTCGGATCAAAGGTCCCGAAATGCGGCGACAAAACATTGCATTTCTGACGGCTTCACAGGAGTTTTTCGCGAAGGTCCTTTTGTCTGCAGGGAGATAGAATGCTGTACTATATTCACATAAATTTCTGAGCTTGTCGGAAGCCTCAAAGGTACGTAATTCCTACCGTTGCGCTTCTACGTTGCGTTGCGCTTCCCTGTTAATGACTGTACCTAATTGAATAAACTATACTGCAGGTAAGTAACGTGGAACAGCCAAGGAAATAAAACTCACATCTCAGGACTGTCGTGGACAGAACTGAGACACTCGTATTTGGAACGATTAGTTAATATGCTGTATTATTTCGATCAATTACAGGGGGTGTGACGCGTGACTCAAAAAACCAGTCCGACAATTCGACAACCACCGAATTTTGGCGTGACACCCCTCAAAATTTCGACATCCGAGACGCAAAATTCAGGTTTTTAGCATGGTTGAGAGAAATTTGGGTTGGTCGTGACGAAAGTTGCATTCGTCAGACCCCTCCATGACCCGTGACCCCGACCATATCGACAGGGGGGTCCGTGACCCGTGACTGTCGAATTGATCGCAATAATACAGTGATGTCGGAACAAATAGACAAGGTAACGAAGATAACCGACTGCTAGCGTGAATCTCAACACGTACAAACTTGCAATCACAATAAATGCAGCGCAGATTTGATGAGGCACTGAGGTGGATGCAAAATTATCGCCAGAATCCGCGATCCTGGAGACTCAGTAGTCCTGTGCCACGTTACCACGCCCTGACAGTAGGTGATCGACCTTATTATATAAGCATACATTTTGGGAAATCACGTGAGCCTTCCTTTCGACGCGACTTGGCGCGCCGGACGCGACGAAACTCCATCAACCCAGGTTATGTGGGGCAGAACAACTTGAAACATCAGAAATAATTATATAAACACACTCCCTCCCCTAATTTCCGCAGGAAATACGGATAAGAGCCCAAGTCCGCGGTTGTAGCTTATAAATGCTTGCGAGATGTCAAGTGGGCGAAGAAAAAATTAGGAAATGGTCTGGGGAACCATTCAAGGTCTAAAAACCTCAAAATACATGTTCAATGGCACAGAACAAGCCAAAGACGCGTGAAATAAATGAGTTGTTTGGTCGTGCATCGTCCATCATTACATAATAAGATCAAACGCCGCTTATTTGACGCGGTAACTAACAGACTACTGTACTAATCCGATCAAGTGTTCAGGTGACGAGTGATGAGAGCCTATGAATTGAACACTTGGGGCATTGGTGACGGTGACGAACAGATTTTCTGGTCCAAATAGGCCTGAAAACACTCAAAAAAATCGTCCGGCATTCGCCGGGCTTCCATATATGGAGGAATTGATGGTATTTGTCAGAATGAACACTTGATCCAGTGAACACTTGCGGTGACGGGTGACACCCTGTGAACACTTGATCGGATTAGTACAGTACAACGAGCGAGGAACGAGCTTGTTTACGTTGTAGAGTCTGTCTAGAGAGACTAGATTTCTTTACTACACAAGCAACTTATAGGTTCGAAGCGGATATCCATTCCTTGGCAAGATCTGTGGACCGCACGCTATAGTCCTCAAGTCCTAGGCTGACATTTTCCCTGACGAACTATTAACTTCCAAAATTAAAACGTGCCTAAAATCAAACGCCTGGAGTGCAGTGAGTCAATCCCACCACCCTCGTAGAAACAGAAACCATCATTGAAATTTCTCATAGCCCCACGAATCACACAAAAAACCACCACCACAGCCCGTCCTCCATATTATCCATGAGCTTCCCGCTCGCATCGACGATCCCATGCCACGTGCAAAGCGCTGCGGAATTATCGAGGACGTATCCCGGGCGGCAGCTGCGCACGACGCAGGCGCCGCACTCGCAGTACGCGTCCGCTGCGCCCTCAATCCTGGTGCAATCTTCGCCGCGCGCGTGCCCTTTGGCAGGGAATAGGCACCCGCCGCCTACAGCATTTGCATCTGTCAAAGATTCGCGACACGGATAGTGGCGAGACTCACAGCTCCGGAAGTCGCTATCGGTGTCGATGCACTCGAAGGTGGTTGTACTTGCGTCGCCCTCATCATCGTAGTGTCTTTGATGTCGTGCACACGTGGCGGTGAAGCTCGGACATTGCACGACGCTGGCGGGGTCCGAAATACCTGTTGGTCGCGCCGCCGCCGCATCCACCCCACGTGTAACGAGGCGACTCCTCCCGAGCGCCGTACTGATAAGCGCCGACACGAACGCGAAGAGCAGGGAGAATCGCATGTCGCTGAGGTGAGTGCTTGGATTCGAGTACCCCCGGAGAGTCGACGCTCTTTTATGCAGGAAATTTGAGCGTGCCAAGAGGTCCTCGTCCAACCAGTTATTGGTTATATGCCCGGAATAGGGCCTCATCCTGAGGGCTGGTACGCCACTGCACAAATTTGACAGCTTCGACCAGCTAAAGCTAATAATACATCAGCGGGGACATATCGACGGAGAATCTCTTCTTCACCTTCAACGTTCGTCTATCAGAAAGTTACGACCTCGTTCCTCTCTCATATTCACGCTCCACGTATGTACTGACGGTCAGAACACGAGTCTCAACAGTCCATTGACTACAACAGTGCTGCTACGACCTTCCTCCTCATGCGCGCCCAATTTATCCCCGATTCGGGCATATGAAGCAACCTTCTTTCCAAGACACCGCTGTCAATTTCGACACTATCTTTCGATGGAAAGATTTTACTTGGCACGCAATCCCGCTTTAATGGCGCCTTATCTCCATTTTCCGGGGTTCATTGCATTCACTTGTCGAGTTATGAACGCCTAGATCGAATACAGTGGTATATGTGCGTTTTAGGTTATTAATCGTCCTCCGTTGTGCTAAATTTGAGTGCATAGCAACCATTATCATAACACTCACTGCAAAGTCATTGCGCGATGCTCGCTGTGGGCCGCGAACTAGTCTCTCTTATAAACAGATGTTACAATGGGAAGCTCATGCTGTAGCCCCGAACGGCAACTCAACATACTAATGCCTTCGTTCAACCTTCAAGTTGTCGTCACGTGAGTGACGAGCAGGTGCTCCAAATGAATTCCGAGGATGAAAATATTAATATACCGTCGTATTCGGGCTCATCGGGACCGACTCGCGCGATCTCGGAAACAAGGCCTGGGCCCTGGTCCATCAGTGATGGCCGCGAGGCCCCTGACGTCACCCTCTCCCGCCCTTTCTGATATCTTTGATAACTGTGTTTGATCTCTGCTCATCATTGTTCGGGTACCTGCACTCCCCTACGTCTCCTCTTTGTGCGTCGTTGAAATTTCATTCCAAAAAACAAGCGATGTGGTGGTAATTCTTGCTCGACGACGTCCCCGGGTCATTTGAACGTTCCATTCCACCTTTCGCGCTCTTTGGGTGGCAACACGGAGCAGTACGGAGCACATCAAGAGCACATGCTCCGTTATCGCTGACGTCACCGACGCGTCCAGAAGCTTCCCCGACCTCGATCGTATATAAGTCCGCCAATTGTCCCATACTCCTCCCACAATCATGACTGACGCTTCCACCTCCCAAACCGCACCCACCGTACGTCGGCCTCTGCATATCCTTACATCTAGTCTGATACATTTGACCGCAGACCAATGCGTCCACAACCGCTGCGGCCGACGCAGTGGCCCCGCAAACAGCGGTGCCCCCGCATCACGCGACGTCGCACGCCCAGCCCGTTACCCACACAGAGGCCCAGCCCGTAACCGAGACTGAGGTCAATCCACCATCCACCCCATTTTCTCTGGCGGAATAGCTAACATGAATGCCAACAGGTCCCTGCGGAGCACCCCAAAAAGCACGGCGTGTCCGCAGTCATCGAGAAGATTGTGCATCCCATCCACGGCTCGAGCCACACTCACTCCCACACACACACCGACACACCGTCAGTGCCGGTCGCAGTTCCCGATAAGCCGAGTGATGGTGGCGCGCACCTCGCTCCGGGCGGGAGTGCCGTCGGCGGTATCTTGTAGAGACCGTCAGCTTCGGCTGCGTTTCTCCTCGTGTATCTTATGGCTCATTATCTACTACGTTGCCCATAATCTGTAAAATCAGGCTGCACGGACCAACATGCTTTTCTATTCAAATTGTCTGGATGAACGACGAATGTAACTGCACAACACCAGGAGCAACGGACGGTTCAGAATCTCCTGAGCCTCTATTGTAAAAAAAAAAACTTGCATCTGAAGAAAAAGAATAGGGTAGAGGGGTCGGAGAGGATGGAGCAAGGGATTTCCATTCACTTCATTTTCTTAGCACTCGCGAATAAATTATTAGGGGCAGTCAGAGTGAAAATAATTAGTCGGTTTTGGGTCGCTTCTGGGGGTCGGTCCTGAGCCGGTTTTCAAAATTGATCAGCATCAGAACCGTGTGATAACTGACCTGAGTTTTGACCAACCCTTTTTTGAAAAGCGGTTCTGGATGCGGTTTTGCCCCATTTAATGATTTGAGAACCGGAACTGCCCAGAACCGCCTTGCAGAACCGGCTCCAGAGGCGGTTTTACGTCGGTTTTGGTTTTGGTTCTCGGTTTTAACTGACTTTTTAGACCTCTTTGTGATGTAACAAAACCGAGAACCAAAACCGTTTCCAGAACCGCGGTTCTGTAAGTCGAGACGGTTCTGAGTTTTATTTAGTTTTCACATGATAAATTAATTTAGAACTGACTTCAGAACCGACTAACAGAACCGACCGAAAACCGCCCCAAACCGTCTACTCTGACTACCCCTATCACATGGCCGCCTGCCCAGTCACAGAATGTCGGAAAATCCCAAATTGACTGACAAGATGATATCAGACCATATCAGGCCTGACCAGTCCGTCAGGCCCTCGGGGGGGTTGATAAGGTAGCTAATTGGTTATAATAGTTTACCAGGCCTGATCATCCTGATCAGCCTGTCATGATTCAGCTTTTCAAATCTTGAAGCCAGACAAAAGCCAGATCAGACTGCGATCACGGGAACACGTTATCCCGCGATTGCATCACGACGTGTCACAGGAACATCAAATCCCGAAGGACAGGACAGCACGCGACCGCAATACTCAGACAACTTGCAATCACATCCCTGTTGCCTAACTCCTCTCTGGTTCCAACAACACCCCTTTACGCTTCACATAGGGTATATTACGATCAGACTCCTAGATACAATAATATATAAACCCTAGGTAGAATCCCTGTACTTTAGATTCTACCTCGTCTATTCACTGGCCTTGCTTTGGCCTGTTCTTGATCTGTGTTCAGCCTAAGCTTTCTCTGCTTTCACTATCTCGCTGACTCGGGTTTCCCTCTCCACTTCACCCTGCTGGCAAACCCTTGTCTCCTATTTTGATTCCTGTCTTGGATCTATCTCGAATTCCGTCAACAGAGCCTGGTGGTGGGTTGTAGGGTTGTGAAGGACGATAACACTGGTATCAAGACTCTCAGTTGTATGGACATGGAGTCTTGATCACGTGCAGGGTTAGAGGGAGACAATCACCACCACCACAACTGTTCCTACTATCAGTCACTGGGTAGTTGACCACCTTAAGGGTTTTGTGTATATACCTAGCCACCAAATCATCTTCTGAAGGCTTGGGGGGTCGGGCCATGTAGGCTGGCATCCTGCGAGTGGAATGTGGTTAGGGGCCGAAGATCTGTGATGTTTTGATGGATCGGGGAATATTTGCCGGTGGCAAGTCCAAAACCAGCCGTAACTAGGCAGCTGACCAGGCATGGGAACAACTCAAACCGACGACCCACCGCGCCTCTGGACTCTTCCTCAGACTTCCTCCCACAACTGCAAGTACCACAAATCAATTCCTGTCACAATATGACTATAAGATTATTTACGTGAAGGGCGAGGATAATACCGTTGCAGATGCTTTATCATGCACTGAGTTCGAGGACAGCGCATCTGCCGAGTCCGCTGCCTCGGAACCATGGTCGCTGGACAACACAGGTGCCCCTGTGATTGTGTCCATCATGATGCCGCGCTCTGCGTCCCCTTTCCTCAGCGCTCAGTGCTTAGCTCACACACAAATTAAGGTGCCAGTCCAGGCTCCCACCACCCCGATTGCTTCAGTACTCCAAATATCTGCGGACACGAAGCTCCTCGATGCTATCTGCGCCAGCTATATGGCCGACAAATGGTGCAGAAAGCTGCAGCTGGCGTCCCGGGCCTTGTACTCCGCCAACCAGAAGGACTCTGGTATGTCCGCGACCGTCTGGTCATTCCACGAGTCAAGAATATTCACGAAACACTGTACCATCTGGCCCACAATGCTCTCAGTCACTTTGGTTTCGATCAATCCTACAAATCTCTCCGCGATGCATTCTACTGGCCTAACATGCGACGTGATTCGGAGGAGACATACATCCCTGCCTGCCCCGATTGCCAGCGGAACAAATCCTGCACTACACAATGCACCGGACCGCTCCATCCACTACCCATACCGGACAAACGCGGTGATTCTGTCGCGATTGACTTTATTGGCCTGCTATCTCCAGACGAAGGCTTCAATTGCATTGTTACCTTCACCTGCTGCCTGGGCTAGGACTTCTAACTCGTCCCGATGTGCACCGACATTACGGCCCCCGATCTGGTGCTGCTCTTTAATAACTGGTACTGCAAGAACAGTCTCCCTCTGGATATTTCCTCCGACCGCAACAAGTTGTTTGTCTCTGCATTCTGGAAGGCGCTACACAAGTTGACTGGAGTGAAACTCAAAATGGCGACTGCTTTCCACCCTGAGACCGATGGCACCAGTGAGCACACAAACAAAATTGTTAACCAGGCTATCCGTTTCCACATCGCGTTCAAGGCATTTATTGACCCAGTAATCGAGAACGATAACCCAATCAGCTGTTCTCCTATGCTCAGGTTCAGTGTTTTTTTTTGTGTTGCTTGGGCGCGTAATTCGGAGACATTTCCTCCCCAGGTCACAGGGATGCTCAGCGAGGCTCCCCTCCTCTCCCAGTCATAGAAATCAGGAAGCTCAAGCTTGTGGAGGTTGGGAAGGATGAGAAGACGAAGGGTGGGACCACTGCGAGACGAGAATTCAAGAGATGTGAGGCGTGGAAATATGGTTGGTATAGAATCTGCAGGGATCGACAATGAATCTACTTGTTCCAGTGCAAATTTGAAGTGCGATAGAGCTGGGAAGCTCGTGAGGACTAGACTCGTAACCAGTCTGCCTAGCCCATAGAGTGCAACAAATGTGGCAAGCACTGTTGCCGTAGGTAGACTGGTACTATTCGGAGCTGTCAATTGAGACTGGCCTGAGTTTGAATTTTTTGGGCAGTGCTGATCACGGCATCACGGTTGCTGAACCTTGCCATCAATTTCGATGCAACTTTGAGTCTTGTATACAGGCTGCTCAGATACCTACGAATAATTCTGAGGAGACATAATTTCGTTAAAGAAGGATTGACACCTTCCACCTCTTTGCATTTTGTGTAATAGAGTTAAATCAAGCCCAGGGCGGATGGCATCAAAATCCTGCCCATGCTTTTTGTTTGGTCCGAATAGTACCAGTCTGCCTATGGCAAATTGCTTGCCACATTTTTGCCAGTTGTAGGCAGACTGGTTACGAGTCTACATGAGGACGGCAAGGAATGTCTCCTCGGAGATAACCGCGTCTATCTCCAAGCGGATTAACAACGGGAGGGGGAGGTTGACCGAGAACTAGAGAATACCACGAATATATATTCGCAAATATGAATATTCACCAAAACCTCAAAACTGATATTCGGATTCGTATGAATATTGATGGCAAATATTCGTTGCTTAGTCAGTAATATTCGCGAATATTCATGAATATGAATACTCAGCAAATACATTGAGAATTCGGGGGTTTAGCAGCCACCAATGAGTTGCTGAGAGCACTTTTATGCTATCTTGTGAGTTTAAACATTGTCAAAGACTCATACAAGCCCTTGTCTTGCATGTTCAACCATTTGATTGACCATCACACTTGCCGTGTTCAACCTGTCAAGCAGTTGTTAAAGTAAAGATGTCTCTAAAGTGGTTGGTTTGCATATGAATTACAGATCTAGTTGGTGTGAATGAAGCATGTTCTGGTTCCAGAGAGAAGATGTGTTAAACAGACCCAAATTTACCATGCTTGATTGAAATTTAGCTGTGTATTACAGCTGCGAATATTCGTGAATATCAACTTTCCTGAAAACTGATATTCGCATTCGCGCGAATAGTACAGCCACAGCCATTCGCGAATATAAATATTCGCTATTTGCAAATGGCTTGGCACGAATATTCGTGATATTCGCTATTTGTGTTACTCTCTACCGAGAACTCGTCTCCAAGCAGACAAAGCTCTAATCTTGGCTCCAGATGTTAGGGTGTGGCGCCGACTCGCTCAGTTTCCGCCTCAGGCCCCTATCCGAATTTGGGTATTATGTTCGGCAGCCTCGGCATTCCATCAAACATCCTTCAGACCCGTTCAAGGCTTCTACGGCGGCAAATGCATTGATTTTTAGTGAGAATTTTCATTTTATTTTTAGAGACTGATAATATATTACCTGCGAATGAACCAGAACTAAGAAAGCAGCTCTCAGCCTTTCTCAACGTCCTTGCACTTGTGTGCAGTGGGAGTGACGTGATCGGATCAAATGACGAAATGTCAAATGTCAAAGAAAGTCAAGAGGCGCGCCCGTGCAAAAGCGACGGGCATGGGAAGGACCAGGCAATTAACTACCATCGTGGGGTGAACATGCTGGCATGCTAGGCCATTAATTTTCAGAATGGAGAAAGGAAAGGAGGGTTTTTTTTTTTTGGTGATCTATTGATCATTTGAAGGGAAGTTTGATGAATCTGATGGAATGCCGAAGCTGCCGAGAATAATGCCCAAATTCGGATAAGGGCCTGAGGCAGAAACTCAGGAGTGGTGCCGCCGCGTGCCGCGATCATATCGGAATGGTGCGAGGCAGAGGTTTTGTAGCCCCAGTGCGTGTTGTTCGTTGCACGCCAAAAGTCGGAAGCAAAAGTGTTTTGGATACCATCACCGACATTCAGCATCCGGCTGCATCCGAGATGTCACATGCTCCATTGTTCAACTTTCATAACAAGGTCGCAGCTGCACACCTTGTCCCGTTTCTCAATGGGGACCCGTACAGACAAGTTATGCTAGCTTAAACGGAATAAGGTCCTGAATACAAGGACATCAGAATATTGTTTTAAGCAGACAGTGGGCAGGGGTTTCTTTAGTTTTCTGGAATGCAACACCTCAGCCGTCGCCACTCACTTCCCAATTTCCACTACGGAATTTCAATGTCCCCAAAATTCTCTAAAATTATCACAGGAGATCCTCGTCTGCCGCCGGAACTATTGCTTGAAATCACATCCTGGTTCATTCGTGTCCATGAGTCACGGTATAACGAAGGAAGCATAGGGGTGCAGCGGGCAAACACCGAGGCATATCTAGCCCTCTCTCAAACCTCCAGCCTTTTTCGCGCGGTTTTCATTCCTGCCATCTGGAAATGCATGGAGGCATCATTCTTCCTGTCCTTCTATTCGCCGAATCTCGAAATGGAGCGTCGCATGCGGGAGGTCACACAAGCTCACCACATAATAAACCATATCAGGTAATCCTGACTGCTCTGCATTCAGGCAGTGGTGGTTCTGACAGTGATTCCGGCGTATATAGAACCGCATCTGTATCCATATCGGAACCTGGACTCGATAGCAGTGCAAGGGCTACCTTGGTGGTCGAAAGCCTCCGCTCTTTCCCACAACTTGAGACCCTCAAAATCTTCGGCTCCGAAAGCCTTCGTCGTAGCACAGTCCAGTACCGTTCCAGACTCCTGGCCGACGCGTTCGAGCCGTACTCGTTTCCGTTCGTCACGCGGATCGTGCTGGCCGACGGCTTTTACCCGATACTCGCTTGCTTCCCCGGTGTCCGGAGCCTGGGGTTCGCAAACGTGCGTATCTCGAGTCTCCTCGCCTTTGCGCAGGATCACTGCCCCAGCCTAGAGGAGATCGTCTACACCGGGTCCTCGCACCGTGCGATTGAAAGTGGGTGCACAGGTTGCATTTGTCATTGACTTTGTTTATATTTGGGCTAGGCATCGCCGTGGTTTACCAGGACATCCAGCGGCTGGTCCTCGGTCCTGCCCTCCTTCCGGTCAGCCCGCACCCCGATGCTGATAGCCGATACTAATGTATCTCATGCTCAGCTGAAGTTCAAAGTACTGCGGAAGCTAACTAACCTGTGCTATCTGGAATTCGTGCACAGAGAGGCCGATGGGTTCCCCACTCTGTCTTCCAGTATAAAAGGCGCGCAAAAGGTCTTAACGGCGTCGCTCAACCCCGCGCCAAAAATGATCCGCATCATGACTCTCGAGGACCAGACGAATTTCGTCCGTGCGGAGACTGTGATTCACATGCCGACCCAGAGCCAATAATGGATGTCACGCGGTGTTCGGGCTCCTCGTCGAATTGTGTCTGTGGAGACGGCAGAGCGCAGGTCGCTTGCTTTGTATGTTCCCGTCAGCGCCTTTCACCTCATCTTTCGCCTCTGCTCGCTGTAATATCCGAGCCATCGGCGCGTCGCATTCGACTACGCTCTGGAAACCTTGTACTCTTTTGAAATTACGCGTTTCCGGGATCCCTCTCCAGTCTCCGCCAAGTTTTGCCATCACGAAATCCGGCTGTTGTGCTCTCGAGAAACTGGTCCCTCTCAGGCTTCCGTGAGCTGGCTGCCCTGGGTGCAGGCGCCGGTCTTGACTCGTCACGCCGCGCTTCGCCTGCGCCCGCAAGAGAGCCAAGGACAAGCGTACCAGGAGCGTAGCGCGCCCCTTTCACAGGGCGCACATGGAGGGCCCAAGTGGGGGTCATGTAGCGTCCAGCGGCACCGAAGTGCATTTCAATGCCAAGATCTCTGGGCATGCCGCATGCCTCAGCCTAAAATAAATTTGGCGAATGCGCGCCCGTTAAAATTCTCCCGCTCCGCTGCTTTGGCTTATAAGTATCAACAGGAACATATCTCTGGATGGGATGTTTATGGGCCGAAAACTCGCCCCCAAGCATATTTAATCTCAGGCTAAGCATCGCGGTTTCGGTTAAGTTCCACGAAGATGGCGCATAAAGCCGCGCGGTCGTCAAGGACTTTCGCGGGTTGTTTCGCCCGCCTGCGAATAGGCGGTGGCAACTCAATAGCCCCTTCTCCTGCTGCGCAGCTCGATTATGTCATATATTTCGGCGACCTTTCACCGTCTCCGCAGCATTGTTGATTCCGCATTTGGTATCCCTTTCGGGAGCTGGGCCGTTTTCTGCGGCCGAGAATTACAGTTAAAAGCCGCGGGAGACTGTACCGATATCTGTCGCACTTCCTCGTCCCATTTTTTCTACTTCCCTTCTCTTCCCTCACGCGCACCCCATCATGAAGTCCTTCCAAAATATTGTCTTCGCTCTAGCTACCCTGGCCGTCGCCGACGCCGTTGCGGTTACGGTCCGTGCACTTTCCCCACAATTCGCGGAAGAGCTAATTTTTTGAAATAGAGCGCCACTGGCTCGACATTTGTCGGTATCTCAACCACCCCCGCCGACAGCGGCTCGACGGTAACAACCTCCCGCGCCGCTACCGTTACTTCGACACTTGTCGGCGTCTCAACCACCCGCGCCGTGACCAGCTTCTCGACATCCATTCCGGTCGTCTCGTCGTCGTTCTCGAGCTCCCGCCCTGCCAGCTCGTCATCGTTCTCGAGCTCCCGCCCGGCCAGCGCCACCGGTGGTTTCATCTTCGCCGGCGTCTACACGACCTGCCTGGAAGTCACCTTCGGCGGCCCTACCGCCACGGCCTCCACCGGGTTCCCCGTTGTCAGTGGTTTTCATAGCCCATGTCCGAACCATGCTTATAAATCCAACGCAGTCGTCTAGCTCGTCTGTTGCGAATGCAGCTACCTCCAGCAGCTTCCCTGTGAGTATTTTCTGTGTCTAGCTCTGGAATTTGGACTCTTACGATCGATGCAGGAATCGAGCACCGTTGATGCTAATGGCTCCGTGAGTTATTTCTGTGCCTGACTCTAGAATCGGAATTCTTATCAACGAGGCAGACGAGCACCGTTCATGTGAATGGCACCGTCACTAGCTTCCCTGTGAGTCGCTTCTATTCCTGAGTCCTGACTCTGGATTTAGAATTCTTACCATCGAACCAGACGAGCACTGTTCATGTGAATGGCACCGTCACTAGCTTCCCTGTGAGCCATTTCTATTCCTGACTCTAGATGTGGAATTCTTACCATCGAGCCAGACGAGCACCGTTCATGTGAATGGCACCGCCACTGCCTCTATTGGGTTTCCCAGTGTCAGTTATTTCTTACCTTCAATTGGTACTATTTGATTCCTGACACCCGTTGCAGGTTATCAGCTCGGAGTTCCCCGCGCACTACGCCGTGTTCACCACCTGCCTGGTGTTCCTACCTTCCAGCAGTGCCACTGCTTCTTCGTTCCCTTCCTCGTCGGTGTTTGTTACCGAGCCTGCAGGCCCGACTACAATCGCTGGGTCCAGCTTCGCGACCGTGACCTCGACTATCGCCTGAAGTCCGAGTACCTGGGTCTCTTGGTGAGTCTGAGAATTCCTCGATAACACCCGAGTTCTCATCGGAATTTGCAACACAGCCAGAAAAAAAAACGCCCAAGCAAGGAGAACTTTACGCGCATTCACGGACCATTCACTACCACGGACCCTTTACATACTTACATTGTGGACATTTAATGATACATGCTACTAGTGCTAAGTCCCAGTATTTGGGATCAATTTTACTTGTTTGCTAAGAATATCCGAGTGTCGCGAGGATTCAACTTTTTTGAGCAGGGCAAATAACAAGATTATTATTTGCCAGAGCCTTATGTATTTCCTTGAACGAGGCTGACAGATCTGATATCAAGAAATTTCTTTTCTTCTCATGTGCAGATCCTCAATTCGTATCTGCCGAGCTGGGGCAGCGATGCAAGATGTCTTTGGCCAAACCAACTCTGGCCCCCGCGTACCCCGAGCCTTTTCCCAACCATAGGCGGCGCCGGTCGAAAAATCGCCAAGCCCCGTCTGATTCGCAGCTCGGACCGAGGCGATAGATCCTATCACTCTCGCCGAGGTACAACGAGAATGGCATCCGTTTTTTGGCCGCCTCGGGCAAAATCCGATAATGCCCGACAGAGTCTTTCACAACGGCAAGCCATTCATCTTCCCGCCTCAGGCGCCCGGTTCCGCACGACCTTGTCGTTTGGCCGGGGTACATTTGTGTCATGGTGATGAAGAGCTTCCTCAGGTGGGGTACCTCGAAAGCAATGTCAAGCAACAATAGCTGGCCAAAATATCAAATTGTGAAATAACCCCGGGAGGGATGCGAAATACCGTGGTGTCAATTGTAGTCAGTTGACTGATCTCCTCGTTATCCTCGTCATCCGAGTCGAAATCAACGTCATCGGACGGGTGGTTGATCGCCATACTCAACCGGAAGAACAAGTTCCACATCCAAGAGTCGGGCCAGGGAGCACAGCGCATTTATAATGGCGATCGACACACCAGCGAAATTCCGACAATCGAGTTCCCAACTATTAAGTTTGTCAGATCATTCATACCGTAAAATTCGCCACTCACTGCACACATCGCAAATTTTGGAGGTAGGAAAAGGCCGGCGGTAATAAGTTCTCAAGGCGCATATAATCTCCCGATCATCCACTGTGTCTTGATCTTGCGGCATAAATCGTCGGATCTTCATGCTCTTTACGAGCGAGGCGCCACAATACGATGGCATAGCAAGGAGCTCGAGCTGTTCCGGTGCGGTGCGATCTCTATCAATGACGATATGAGAGAGCACCAGCGGTTCCAACGCGGCGTTCGGTGCCCGACATGATGCTCAGGTGTTTCGTGTCTGTTCACGAGACCTTGAACAGAATGTCAGCCTTGACAAGATGATGGTTTGTCGTCGTACCTCGAAAGAAATCTTGTGGACCAGCTCCACAGCTAGATTGAGAATTCGGGGCATATGGCAGGGAGAAAGATGCGCGCGTCACAGTTGATGTCGGTAAATCCGGTTGTGCCGACCCCGCTGAGCCCGTTTTGCGGTGTTCCGCGGCCGACTCCTGACCGGTCTGACCCTCGAGGTACAGTGCGAGTCACCTAGCTGCCGCTACCCCGTGCTTGAGATTTTCCGGGCCGAGCTTTGCCCAGATTTACTATCCCTCTTCCAAAAGTGTTTCTTTTGAAAACACAAGAACATCTGGAAGACATACTTATTTCCATTTAAGTTAAAACTGAGTGAGTAAAAAAAAATCCTGCGTTTCGAATTGGCCACAAGCGGGGGAAATAATGGAAAAGTTAGCCGTATGTGGCTGTATACAGGCCCAAAACTTTCTCTGGTCAATTTGACCATTAATTTCGGGTAGGCGGTAGCTAGATGACTCGCACCAAGGTACTCATAGAGGAAACGCCCCTAAACGATCGGTGACCGTGTGTTGAAACTTAAAATAATGTATATTGCACTTGAACCTGAACGTCGGGACCAGGCTCGTACCGCCTAGCTCAAAAAGCAGTCCAGGGATGTAGGTTATTGCCAGAAACAGAGACCACCGGGGCACATCTCAACGAAGTGTCTAGAGAGCTGCCAAAGACCCACCGTGCAAGGCTGGCAAAGATACTGGCAAAGACAAAGATACTAGCATGAAGGGAATTAAAAATGAATCGTACATCCAACGTATCTAGCAGTCTAACATCTCCCGCCTTCACAGCGCCTCCACCTCGCCAACGTGCCCCTCATCCAAGTTGTTGAGGGTGTCCTCCTCCTTGTCGATGTTGCGCACGGAGAACCAGAACAGGATGCCCGCGATGAACGAGATGACGGCCATGCTACCGTAGTTCCACACGAGCAGCGGGTCCGTGGAGAGCGTGACGAACGCCTCGCCGAGCGCGCTCGAGACGGCGGAGGTGAAGAGGAAGACGGACATGACGAGCGAGCGCATGTTCTTCGGCGCCTTCGTGAACGCGTACTCGAGACCCGTGATGGACGCCATGATCTCAGAGAAGGCGACGAGGACATAGCTGTATGGGGGTGAGAACGACATAAGATGAAGAAAGGGGAGGGGCACGCACGAGCCGGTCTGGATCCAGACGTTGAGAGTCGAGACAGCCGGGTTGCCGTCAGCGTCCTCGCAGGTTCCGACTGAGTAGCCGCAGGGGTTTGTCTGGGGGCCCATCAGCATCGAGCATCTGGGGACATGGAAGAGGGACGTACTTTGTAGATGTAGTGCTGCACGACGGCGGCCCAGACCATCCCGGCGGCGCCCGTCATGAAACCGGCGGTGATCTTTTTAAGGGCGGTGAAGTTCCAACCCCAGCGCTGCATAGCAGGGTAAAGCTAGCCGGGAATCAGTATGGGTGCGAACGAGTACTGAGGAACGCGCGACATACTAATACATCGCAGATCGGGATGAAAATGATCAGCGCGAAGGGGTCGAGATTGGAGAGCACGTCGTTGGGGAGGCCGTTAGTGGTCATTGTCGCCGCCTGCGACACCAGGTTGTTGTTCAGCTGGTTGTATGTGAGCCCTGCAAGACGACGTGGTCAGCGATCTTTCCTCGGCAACGAATGGGTGGTACATACACCAGAGGGGGTACCACAAGAACACCGTGCAGGCCTTGAGCCCACGCCGGAGCTCGTCGATCCACTGGTCGTCGAACGTCATCCACGCAGGGCGATCCCCGACGGCAATCTTGCTCGGCTTGACACCCTCCCAGAAGTCAGGCGCAGTGAGGTTCTTGAACGTCGCGATGGGGTTCGCGGATACCTTGCCTTTGGCAGCATACCCGAACACTTTGAAGAACAGCGCGAGGATGGAGCCTGTCGGCGGGGACTGGATGTACCGGTTGCGCCCGGCGATGAGGACGAGGGGGCAGAGGAGGAAGATGACAGTGGGGAGCGTGTAGGCGAGCCAGAAGCCGACAAACTTCTCAGAGTACGCCATGCTGATTTGGCCGACAAGCGCGCCGACGTTGATGAACAGATAGAAATACTGGGAGGACGTTGAATGTGGATCCCTGAGTACATAGGATGACATACCATGTACATCCGGGAGACGGTCATTGCGGGATCGACGATGACGCGCTCGCCCTTGGGCGTGGTGATGACGAACAACTTCGTACGGCGGTACTGCTCTGCGATGAGCGGCGAGATGTTCGCCTTGAAAAGTCCAGTGCCTATTGATTGGGATCAATCACAACCAAGAGGAAAGCCTGAATTGAGTACCAATGCCCATGATGACTGTGGCGAGAATGAAGACGCCGAGCGAGGTGTTTGGTTTCTCGATGACGCCCGGAACCGCCGAGATGATGAGGATAATGTGGCCAAGGAACGCAATACCGACAGCGATCATGATCGTCCGGTACCGCCCGAGATGCGCATCGGCAATGTACGCCCCGAAGAGCGGGGTGATATAACACCTAAACAGGGTGGATCAGACAGAATGACAACCGAAACACATCAGAACTCACCAGAATTGATAGTATGTCGTGATACCAGTTGCTGTCTGCTGGCCTTTGTTGAGCGCACCCGCCTGTCCATTCAATCCTCCCGCACCGGTGTGGGAACCCGCGGGGAGTTTGTGCTGGATGAAGTTGGTCTAACGCGGGTGTCAGCATATAGTGATGCGGATGAATGTAATACGTACGAAGACGACCGAGCAACCGTAGAACTGCCAGGACAGTAGTTAGGAACAAGAAGCGGGGGCAACGAAACGGCATCGTACAGAGAATCGCTCAGCAGCCTCCACGCTGGCAATGACTTGTGAGGCATCAAGTCAGCAAAGAAATTCGACGGTGAGAGCCGGGGACGCACGGTACGTGTTCCACGGCAGGGTGTCAGACACGCGGCGCAGAGTGGCGCGCTCCTCGTCCGTGGGGAACTCGAGCCCATCGTGAATACCATCGAGCTCGTGCACCGACCCGTCAAGAGATTTTTCCGAGGGGTACTCTTTCTCGTGCTTCATCATCTGGCTCTGGGCGACGATGGGGTCGACGTCGGACTGTATGCCGGCCATTGCGAGAGATGCAAAGGGTCGGGGCGTGTAAGGGCGGACGAGGCAAAGATTTAATCACCGTTCGTTATATATATGGTCGTGTGATAGGCATGTGGATTCTGCCGCGATAAGCTACGACCCCCATGCGTGTCGCGCAGATGAAACGCCCGCTAAGCGACCAATCTCCATTCGGCTCAGTATTATGCCTGAGTTTTGGGTCTTTCTGGGGGCTGTACTGGCCTAGGGTAAGCGTGGGGCACATATGTTCCGAGCTAGGCTGGTCGAGAGGAGCAATGGCGGGCGAGGAGGACGCCATGAGAATAACATGGCAGGCGCGCCATGCGCCCCGACATCCGGTGTGATCCGGGGATCGGCTGCAAAGTATGTCCGCGGTCGATCAAATCTGCGGTGTTTCCCTCTCGGATGCCCGGGCCCGAGCCTGGCATTCAGCTGGCTCACAAGCACGTAGTTGGAGAGGTCTCCACGTAGTTTGGAGCGGTCGGTAAACCTCGGTGAGCCTCGATAGTTCGGTAAGCTTGGTCGGGTACTATTGCGCCTATCATTTTTAGGATCAAGAAACCTGCAAAGAAAACGATAGCCGTTTGGCTCACAGAGGTTGTTGGAGCAAAGACCGAAGCAGTGGGCCGAAGGGCGCACGAGTCTTTGATGCACTCAGTGGGGATTGAAATATCCAATAGCTCGTTCACGTACATTTCGGAGACGAGGACTGTCGAGTTAGGTGGAAAATTAATTGAAGCATATGTCGTAACAATACGCCAGACGCACCTTGGCATTTCGACCGACAACTAGAGAACACCGACGATCAGCTTCCTCCAAGGTACGATCATCCGGGAGATTCCGAATCCAGATGCTGCGAATTCGAATCAATGCAGAAATTGAAGATTTGATTCCCGTTGAGAAGCAATTCAGCTGGGGTGATTGTGCCTGGCGAACGCCTACCACGCGGCTGCGTCCTAGCATTTTTTGAACAGCGCAGGTAAGCCTAGGTAAACCAGGGTAAATCCCGGCAAGACGCCAGCAGACGCCAGCCCGCTGTCAATTCATCAATTCCGCAACTGTACAGAGCTCGCGTGGTGCAAGACACCTTTCACCTCCTTTCACACACACTGAAAATGCGGATTTGTAGAGGTAGATCAAAGATATCAGCGGTTTTCGCGGAAGGTGAGGGTGGCCTCCCAAACGGCGTATCGAGGCCGGAAGAGGGAACGGCGTCCGCACATGGGTCGAAATCGACATCCAAAACTACTCTTCGAACGACAGGAACTGGGTGGCTGGATGAGCACAGAAGTACATACGCTCTTGCCATCGACTCACCACATAAGCGCTTTCTCCATCCCCATAATATCAACTGAGGAATCGTCCGCCCAAATCCTAAGAGTACACGTTTAGTAACCGGTGAGGATCGTGAAAGTAAACAGAGTAGGCACGATCGGCGCGAGTTATGGGGTCCGTAATCATGATCTCGGTTCCAGATCTTTCCGGGGCTCGGCTGCGGAGTTTGAATATTTGGGGCACATCAATCCAAAAACCACCAGCAGCTTAGTCGTGTTGTTACCGCGGGGGTCGGACCGTGTTATGTCGGAAAAACCCGGCTGAGCTGATCAGATCTGACAAGACCTGATCAGGCTATCAGACCGAGCGGTCTTATCCTAGCCTGATAAGATGGACGAATCGTGCCAGACAAGTCTAGATTATCAGAAAGGCCGGCCAGATAAGATTGGCTTACATTACTATCATGTATGCCGCATATTTACTACATCTACTACCTTCTAGCCCGTGTGCGTGGGCCTACACCCGAAGTACTACCAGGTCCTTGAGCACCGGCTGTATTGCGAGCAGTGCGCTGTTGTTGTGTGGCGACCGGAGCCTGATTTGGAGCGGCCTCCACCTC
Organism: Mycena rosella; assembly: GCA_029378255.1. Classification (NCBI taxonomy): domain Eukaryota; kingdom Fungi; phylum Basidiomycota; class Agaricomycetes; order Agaricales; family Mycenaceae; genus Mycena; species Mycena rosella. The sequence continues at coordinate 131,532 of JARKIE010000100.1, read as the reverse complement.
CGACTCATGCAGTGATTCCCACACGGGACGGGCAGCACGCATCTCTGCGTCCTCGGCGTCGTCGCACTCGGGCGCGTCGATGTGTACCTCGCCCCCGCTCGCGGCGTCGAACGCGCATCTCCGCGAGCATGCACACGTTCACCACGTACTGCGTGCTCGCCGTGTCGTCTGCTGGCGCTGCACCCACAGCTCGAGGCCCTGCTGCAATGCAGATCCCAATAGAGACGAGCCTCCAGCGGGAGCGCAGTGAGCTCAGAGACGAGAAGTAGGTGAGATGGGTGAGTGTTTGTCCAGTGTGTTGGTGAACGCGCACATGTGACCAAAGTCAACTTGCTCGCGCCACCCTCAAACTGAAAGCTCGTGCTGCCCCAGGACGGCTAAACTCCTTTGATTCTTACTGAATCAGCCTTGCTCAATGGCCCCAACTCCTCTGGGAATGAAGACGTGCCCGCACTGTGGCGAAAACAAAAAATCAAAAGGTTTCACCAATCACGAGTCTGCTTGCGGCTTGAAAAAAAGGAACAAAGATAAAACCGCCGCTTTTGTCAGGCAAGTAAATGCAAAGCAACGTAGGTTTACTCTCACTCACTGTCAATTGAGCTGCCCACGAGGACTATGTGTATTAGGTCAGGCTGACCACGAGCAACTCGAAGTGCAATTGAATGGTGAATCCTATCCTTTTTACCTTACATGGCAGATTTTGAGTGAAATTTTATTAGCCAGGGTTCCAAACCAACCTTCCGGTTCCTCCATTCCAGCGCTGAGACCTGAGACTGATATCCCAGGTATGCTTTTTTCTGGATATGGGCTTTGATTCAAATGGTTTATCCCACACATCTTTAGACTATCTGGATTATGATTTCGGAGAAAATCAAGAAGGTCTCCTCCCTCACCATGCAGACAGTCCTCCACCAGTTGAAGAAATAAAGCGCATTTTCCATCCGCACAGCAAACGACCTCCCATCTTCCAATCATTTGATAATTATGTCGCTTCGAACCTTGGGGAGCAACAGGACTCCATCGACAACCAACCTTGGCGCCCATTCCGATCCCAATTGGACTTCGAAGTGGCTGAATTTTGCGAAAATAATATGTTGAACAGGGATTCAACAGAAACATTGATTTCCCTCATTCGCCGTTGCGGATCTAATCCGACCGAATTCACGTTGGCAAATCAGCGGGAATTGGACGATCTTTGGGAACTTGTCTCGCATAAGTGCACTGCAGTAAGTCATTTCACTCCCATATACTTATTCATTTGACTTGCGTACTTCAGTTTGAGAGAGGTCTCATCACGGTTCACTACAAGAACGAGGAAAAGAATTACGATACCTACACACGGCCACTATGGGACTGGGTACTAGGGCTTGTTCAAGATCCACGACTTGCCTCTACTTTTTTTTGGGACGCCGAGAAGGCCTATAAATTCAACGGTGAATCATTTATCCGCTTCTATCACGAACCCTGGACTGCAGATGCATTTTGGGCGGCACAGGTAATCAGCATCCCATTCTGAAAGCATGCCTGACCTATTTCATTTAGTCGAAGTTGCCTGATGATCCAGCTGCCAAGCCCATCTGCCTTGTCCTGTATGCAGACAAGTCGAAACTTTCTACCTTCGGGACACAGAAGGCATATGCGGTCGTTGCCAGAGTCGCGAACATTCCAATAGCGATACGGAACGGCACTCGGCTCGGCTGTGGCCAGGTAGTGGGCCATCAACCAATAGTATGTTCTATGATTCTCGCTATGCTGCTGCACTGATGCTATAATGCGTAGGTGAAAGATGACCCGAAAGAGAACGGCAAACCGGCATTCAGCAACTTCAAAAATGTTATATGGCACACGGCCTTCTACAAATTACTGGAATCCCTTATCCATCCATCCAAAGTCGGAAGTTGGACGGAGTGCGGAGATAATGTTCTTCGCTGGCTTTGGCCTATAATCCTGATTTTAGCCGCAGACTATGAGGAAGCGTGCGTATGCTTTTTTGGTTCACGGTCCCTGTACATGTGATCTGACACCAAATTTAGCTGTGTAATGGCGCTCATTCGTGGCTTGCAGGGACTCTATCCATGCCCTATGTGCTTCGTTCCTTGGAACGAGCAGTCCGACCTTTCTACTGTACACCCAATGCGTACTGGCCACGGATCTCAGCAAATACTTGAAGAAGCCCAAGCTAAAAGGACGGCAGCGGAGCGAGAAGAACACCTGAAAGACCATGGATTGCGCGAGGTTGAAGTACGTCAACTCATTCTCTCCTTGTTATCATTAACAACCAACGGTCACGATGATTAGAATGTCTTCTGGAAAATCGGGAATACAGACCGCACGAAGCGATCTCTTACGATCCACTGCATGCCGACGACGGTGGCTTCTGGGGCGACCACCTTTTTGCTCAGTTCAAGGCACAGATCACTGAACTCGGCCGGCCAGCAATTGTGAAGATAGATGCTCAGTACGCATTGTTTTATCTGTTAACATATCATCTAAACAGTCCAAGGATGTCTCAATTTCCGCGCTGGAGGGGCCTGAACCATTTTGATACTGTGATGAACACGTCCTTTAACGATGGATCGAAACACGAAGATATCGCGAAGACAATGCTTTTCGTCGCCCACAATGTCCTGATTGATGATGCCGGGCTTCTCCTTCTGCAAGCTCTGCGAAGCTATCTTGAAATACGCACCTCCCTCAATTTTCAAGTCCACAACTCGGTGACTATTGCTGCCGGGAACCTTGAAATTCTTACTCTTGACTCGATAATGAAGGTATCATGCAATTGCACAACTAACTACAAAATGCTTATCTTGTTCTAGAAATACATCGCAGCCTGCGAGGGAACCGACCACGGCGAGAAAAACTGGAACTTTCCAAAATTCCACGCTCGTCGTCACGTCTTCGATGATATCGAAAACAAGGGAGCAACTAGAAACTTCGGGACAAAGACCAGTGAATCTATGCACGGTGCGATCCGGAACACCCACCATCGGTTGACAAACTTCAAAGATGTGACTCAGCAGGCAAGTTCCAGGTTTAATGCATACTTCGAGAGCTCTTGATCAGATTCAACACAGCTAGTGAAACATGATCATCGTCGGACTGTTGCGACGTTTATTCGAGACCAGCTCGATGCACTTGATGAAGATGCGGATGAAACTTCCGCCGACCTGGAACCATCACTGTTATCCAATGTCGATATTGGTTCAAAGCATGCACCTATTTCGTTCGCAACAGTGGAGCAGGCAATGGCTCAAGATCCAGCTTTCCAGCGATTTCGGATTAGATTCAGTGATTTCATCTCAGACTTCCTGCCGGCTTATGGATATGGCCTACCCAACGGAAAGCGACTCCGCTTTGACGGCCATGAAATGGTACATGATTTGTTTTGGCCGGGTCCTCACTGAGTCTTGTCGCTACAGATTGTACCATTTCAATACCTCAAAGTTCACTATGATTCCCTCAGCACCTGGACTTCAACAGCGGATTATTTGCGCTGCAACCCGAAATTCCATGGCCATCCTCGTTACGACGGTGTACTGGTTAAAACGGCAAACAAACCGTTCTTTGCTCAGCTCATCTACATGCTCTCTTGCACCGTGGAGGAGAAGTCGCATGCGTTCGCGCTTGTTTTACCATTGGATGCTCCAACTGGCTGGTTGAGCCGGAAAGACAAAGCCCTGAGGTTTCACAGACTCCATGCAAAGCCGAGGAAGAATGCGGAGTTCATTTCTGTGCATTCTATCATACGTGGGGCCCTTTTTGCACCTGACTTCGATAATCCAGGCGAATTCATCGTCTGTGATGTCGCCGACGGCGATATGTCTCTTAGATTAAAAGCTTTGTACCCGGGGCGTCATGACATATAGCAGTGATGTATTATTTCAGCTAAAATACATGGATGATACATGCACAGCAATTGTAGGCAAGTAAAGCATACAGCTCTGCGCGCGCATGCAGGGGAGGCTCGCGCGCACATGGTCCTCGACACGAGTGGTGCGGCGCTGTCGGGCATAAAGCGCGGGGGGCCGGTGACGACAACGGGAGGAGGCAGATGTGCGGTGTCGTGCGCACTGCTCATCTCGCCTGCCGCACACGCGCAATGATCGCGAATGCGCAGGCATACCCGCGCGTACGGCGTGCGGGGCGAGGGCTGCGGGGCGCGGGCCGCTGGGCGCTGAGGCAATGGGGGGAGACGTCGATACCTGCCGCCCGCCGAGATCTGCTGGTGTGATGTAAGCATGGATCTAGACGGGGTAGGAAAGGGAGGAAAGGAAGGAAGGAAGGAAGGGACGGACCCGGTGAAGGTCTTGACGAAGATTTGCATGCCACCGCGGAGACGAATGACTGACAGGACGATAAGAAGCATGCACAACACGTACCAAGGTGGAGGGTGCTCTCCTTCTGAATGTTGTAGTCCGAAAGAGTGCGGCCGTTCTCAAGCTTCTTGCCGGCGAAGATGAGGCGCTGCTGGTCCGGGGGAATGCTGGAAGGAATTTAAGTAACAAGATAAAGCAGAATGTGCTGCGGACTGACCCCTCCGTGTCCTGAATCTTGGTTGACGTTGTCGATTGTGTCAGAGGACTCGACCTCAAGGGTGATGGTCTTCCCAGTGAAGGTCTTCACGAGGATCTGCATGCCGCCACGGAGACGGAGGACGAGGTGGAGGGTGCTCTCCTTCTGGATGTTGTAGTCGGAGAGGGTGCGCCCATCCTCGAGCTGCTTGCCAGCAAAGATCAGGCACTGCTGGTTCGGGGGAATGCTGCGCAGAGCGTTAGTTTGGTTAAGACACGGAGTATAGATGCGGATAGACTGACTGAGACGGTCCAGCTGGACCGTCCGCGTGTCGTCACAGCATGGGGTCGTGACGGGTCGCGTCAAATTCTGGCGGAGGTCCGCCAGAATCCTGAGTCTTGACTGGTTAGGCCGCGCTGAATGCGGCGCCGGGACGCTTGAATCGGAGTCGCTGTTGGTCGCAACTGTCGCCCAGAAGTGTTGCCCGAGGTGTGGGTAAGCAGCGCGATGTGTCGCTACGTCGCAGTGAGACGGGCGGCAGGAGGGCTGAATGAGCTGGATTAATCAGGCCCAAATCATGTCACCTGGCAGCCGAATAACTGCCGGATCAGGTTGCCGCCCGCCTAATCAGGCCCAGATCATGACCTGATCAGGTCGGCGTCTGATAAGGCTATTTTTATTTTTCCGACATAGAATCTTATTACATAATCATCGGAGTTTGAATTTTTGACACGGTCTTCTTTTCCTGCATTAACGACGCCGTCGACGCGTCTCTTTCCTCCTGCACGCTCCTCCTTCCTCGCAACTTGCACAGTACGCGTATGGATCCCGCACCCACGGACCCAGACCCTCAAAATGTCCCCGCACCTTCCATAAAGCTTGTTCGACGGTACCAAAAGACTGCATTGCTTTCCGTGCCCCCAATCCCTGCTCCGCCGCCAGATGCTGCAGCCTATCGCAGCCTTCTCCCATCGCTGGACCATCATCTAACTCCGCACCTGAGAGTTCTTTCAGCCACACACAGCAACGCTTACGGCAGGTTCGTCTGGAGCCAGAGCAGAAAGCCGCTGCAGACACTAAAGCAAAGTTTGCTGCGATGGACGACATCCTTTCTAACCTTGAACCCTTCTCCTCCATTGGTGATTTCCTAGCCATCCTGTTCCATAACCGTGTCCGCGGAGAGACCGATCCGCGTAGTCAGACCCACGCAAAAGCTGTCGGCCGATTCCTGCGAGGAACGACGAACATCAAGATGGCTCACATCTTACCGCTCATTTACAAACATGAAAAATCATTTCCTTCGATCAACTCTTCTCGCCCGCAGGAGCAAGATTATATGTTTTCCACCGACACCCCTCTGAACGATATCCACCATGCACGCCCTTTTTTATTTCACTTGGGCGGCAAGGTTGACGGCCGTAGAGGCGCGGAAACAAGTCGGTGATGGAACTAGGGACGATCCGGACGATCCGGACGATCGTGTACAGCTGCAAGCGACCACAAATGGACGCGGAAAGGGCGAGGTCATTACACGGCAGCATATGGGGAACTTCAGCCTCGTCCGAATCGAGAAGAAGTATAAGAAGCGACAGGCCTTGCCCATGTTCCTGACCGAATATATGGCAGCTCCGAAGGTCAAGGGCGTCTTTGTTGTTCGTGCGAGGCGACCCCATCCCATGGTGAATAGCGCCTAATTTTCAGTGTATAGTCCTTGCTAACTTGTCGTTCCAGATTCAAGTCGCCGCCATCTTCTCATTTATAGTGTCCCGCAATCGATACGCAAACGGGGATCTCGCAATGATCCTTGGTGTGTGGCACTTCGCTTGCAAGTCCCATATCGATGTGAAGCGGGTGTATTGTCGTCTCGGTGGGAGTGTGAGCGACAGCACTGCGAGAGATGCGCTTGTCTCGATCACCACCACCTCGAGTTTTGCTGATCTGTGCGCCAAGGTTCAAGATGCAGAAAAGCGTAAGCAGCGGGAGCACAGAGTCTTACTCGACAACGTGCAGCAATACTGCGACGTTTACGAGCAGGGAATAGGGCGCCAAAGTCAGCTTAAAGTTGGTTGCGCTGGAACACATGTCGAGCTTCAAGATTGCGAGCTTGGAGCGTTTGATGCGGCAGATTATTATGCCCGCGTTGCTGAACAGGCGCGCAAGACTCTGACCGTGTTTTCACTCTACAACGACATCAATTGGGAGCATATCTTCGGTGTCCCGAACCTCCAATGGGTCCGTGTCGTCGCCGAATTTGCACCCCATTTGAACCCACTTCTCTCCGCCATCTCGATAGCGTTCCGTACAGCGCCGATCGCTCAACATCGCATGGATCCCAACCGCCCACCTACCATTTTCCAGCCATTCGGTACGAACTGGGAACACGAGACCGAAACACAGGGCATGGAGCGTGCGGACCGGGATTTTGACGTTCAAATGGGTATTGACCCCGAACACGACTCCGGTCTTCTGTCGTCGGTGTGTGGAGATGGTGCTTCCTACGCCAACCTCTTGCGGCTCTCGAAATATTGCGCACCGATGGGCGACAAGTTCCGGAATAAAATCTCAACACCCGAAATATGGCACACTGGAGCGACGGATCTCAATTCAATCGCAGCCAACCATTACGGCCCCGCGACTTCATCTGATCCCTCATCCCTCTCGAAAGCTTCGAACGCAGCCGGATTTAAACGCCCATCGAACATTAAATCTTGCGATTATTATCCTACCATGCGTAATCTGGAGCTAATTTGGACGGCACATGTGTTCTTGACTGTTGGCGGTAGGTTTCATCCATTTTGCTCCTCTCCGTCAATTAATTTGAATTTCAGGATCTTTTTTGCCACCGATGACCTCCTTGAATATTTTGCTGATCTTGCGAAGACGGGGAACCTCCCGACTCTTGAAACCCTGCTCGAATATGCGGCTCTTCTCATAGATCGTTACATCTCCCAAGCGGCGCCTGAGCATGCGATGAGCGCAGAGGAGGCAACCAGCTCCGAGTATGAGAATAGAGTGCCCGAGGGAAGTCCGTGGGTTGCTTCTGCATGCTCGAGCACCGCTTCGGAGGCCCTCCCAACAGACATGGATTCGATGCCAGATCTCGTTGACATCGAGGAGCCTACTGCGGCGCACCCATCTGAACCCAGTAACGAAACCACCGACGTGCCCGAACATCATCAGGAGCTCCCCGGTTTCACAGGAGATCGTATCTTACGCAATAGCGAGATATTTATGATGGAGTTTGGTTGGTGACTCGAAATGGCGGCAGCGGTTCCCGAAGGCGATATCGGTCGGGTTTGGGAGATTATGAAGGTTGAAAATCTCTCCCTTGGTGCTTATCAATGTACTCACCGATCGTACCAGATATGGATCTTCAAACTTGCCGGGTCATCGCATCAGAATTATATGGCGTATCTCCTCGAAGTGTACTGCTTCCTGAAGTACGAGGCGTCGACAGACCTCAAGAATGCCATTTTGAATAACTGGCTGGTCAACGTCGAGGGTGAGCTGGGAAAATGGCTCCCTGGCGATCTCCATCAAGAACACTATAATCGGTGGCTCGAAGATATGGTGCAGAAGCACGGTGGCGAGTTCGATAACAAGTTTTACCGCCAAACCATTTCGCCCAACGTCCACCATTTCCTGCGCATTAAAGAGGAGATCACGACTTCTTTCAGCTTGAAGCGTCGCAGTAAGACTCATACCTCCCCCCATCTTCGCAACGAGCTCCGTCTCCTCCTTGCCTTGTTCAAAGAGCAAGAGATTTACTTTTTCCGCACCGGACGTAGCATGGGGCATGCGGCTGTGCACCAATTTGCTCGCGGATGCCGGCGACTGGAAGAAGGGAAACTTGATGAATGGCTGGAAAAGTCGACTTGTTTAGGTGATTTCCTGAACGAACTGCACAGAACTCACGACGCTCCGAGAACGCCCGAGTTACGAACGGATAGTCCGTCCCAGGATGAAAATCCCGAGAGGAGTTCAAGTCCGCGATCCGCTTCTCCTGCTCCCAGTACAGCGCATAGCGACCGGTCTGGGACAGGATCTACACGGAGCACCAACAGCGTCAACAGTGTTTACTCTGTCCAGTCCATCATCAGCTCCCCCGACCCCAACGAGCCAGACGATGATGGAGATGATCGCACAGGGTGCAAATTGTCTAGCGGCTCGTACAACGCAGCATACACGGATCCAGACACAGGCTTCCTGACGCACGACGATGAGGAAGAGGAGGAGGACATTGAACGCGAGGCGGAGGTGGAGATCGAGATTGAGGAGGAGGTTGAAGACGAAGAGTTCAGCGCATATTACAAGGCACTAGTGGATGCCAATAACTCAGATTCAGATTAGCGTATTATTATTATCATAAAGTACAACCAGAAATCCATAGTCATCGAAATCCATAGTCATCGTCGTGTTCGTGGGCGGTATCGAGGGCCATAGCCCTTCGCAACCTCGGCGGCGCTTGGTGCGGCAGCTCTTTGACGTGTCTGCGTAGTTTTGGGCGCGTTCGTTATCGTTTTCAACACGGAGCGAGGAGGTGCGGTACGACGCTTGGACACTGGAAGGAGGGCTTCAGGAAGAGATGTGTCTGAGTCAGCATTGTCTTCGTCGCTCCCCGAGCCCTCATTTTTTTCATCGCTCCCCAAGCCCTCAATTTCCTCGTCGCTCTCCGAGTCCTCAAGCGTTGGCCTCTTTCGAGGCCTCCTACTCCTCGTCGAGCGTCTTGACGGCGGATTTTCTGCTTCATCATCGGTGGATTGTGCGGCTCTTTTGCGTTTGAGCCGAGTCTCCCGGGCCTTCTCATTTTTGGCGAGACGGTCAACCTCTCGTTGGTCGCTAATTTCCCGCTGGATAGCGACAATACAGAGGTAAAGAGACTGTGTATTTTCGGTGCGATGCGGCCATTGATGCAGGAGTGGAGCGAGGTCGGATTGGGACTTCAGCATGAGCAGTCTGTCAAGGAGGGTGTTTCGGAGTGAAGAGGGGCGGAAGAGAGTAGGAGGCATGTTTCTAAACTTTCCGCGCAGTTGTTCCTTCACGCGGAGTTGATCCCTATACTCCATAAGCTTCGCACCCGCCTCCTCCCTCTCTTTACGGGTCAATTTAATTTTGCGCGAAACAGAGATCTTGGCCGATCTTGTAGGGCGAGGACCTACGAGCGGGGGTAACTGGGCTGCTGAGGTGGGGCAGAGAAAGTAATGGTTCAATTTGCACGGCTCGCACAGAGAGAGCAAGGTAGAGGTCGACGGGCTGTGATACAATCTTTGGTCGCAGTCTCGAGCGGGGGATTGGCATAGTGTCGATTGATAAATGCAATATAGCAGTTTGTTTCGGTCAGAATTAACGCCTTTTGGCGCTCCATTGGTGGTGTGGGCTTCTTTGATTTATTCTTAGTAGTTTTCCGCTTCCTGGGGACAGAATTGGTAGCAGCGGTGGGTGTTACGGGCGCTTTAGAAACGAGTCTAAGCACAGGCCAAGGGTGAATGAGGATAGAGCGCACCTTGCAGCTGTTTCTTGGCAGCAGCTAGAGTCGTGGGCTGTACGAGGACAACGCCGCGCGCAAGACTGCCCGTTTCCCGACCTGCTCTTCCCTTCTCCTGGAGAACTATGTCGAGGGTGGAGGAGAATCCGAGAGAGATGCTATCCAAAATGGCCTTCGCATTGATTCCATTTGAAAAAACTATGGTCGCAATTACGATTTGCCAGTGCGGGTCCTCGTCGATTAGTCGCAGAGTCTCCTCATTGTAAGCCGGGGAGCAGAGGCTATGGTACATGCGAGTGCGTCGCATTTTATCGGCATTGCGAGCCTGCAGACGCCATATGTAGACGTAGACGCGAAAGACCATGTCGATTGTCGGGCAATGGATACATGTTTTGCGGCCGCTCAGCAGGTACGGGAGAAGATCAGGAAATTCGTATCCTGCGAGTCCGTGGGTTAATGGCTGGAGAATGAACTGAATGTTCGGACGCTCGTTGCTCCGCCGGATTAGATGGAATGAATTTCCATACAGGCCTAGAGTTTCACAGACTGCGGTTGTATCCTTTCCTGGCACGAGTGTAGCAGACAGGCCAAAAACGGAGATGGACGTCGGAAGGCAGCCGCGAACAAAGAGTCCAATCAGTTTAAACGAGATTCGGAAGTCGGTGCCCCACTCGTTGATTAGATGAACCTCATCCGCTCCCGCAAAGAAAAGCCGAGAGCGGAATAGCGGCCATGCGGAGATTATACGCCACTCATTGCCGCGTAAGTGCTCGGGGTCGACGCAGATGACCTGCCATTTAGTACACTCCTTTACTTCCGTCGCCAAATCGATCCCGGCGCGACGCGCATCCGCTAGAGTTTCTCGACAGTACGCTAGTGCAGTTATTCCTAGCTTTGTTAGCTCTGACACCTGTCGCAGTGATGAGAATACAAGGCATGGAATATTACATGAGACTCACGATATTGTTCGCAAGACCCTTCGTCGGTGTCACAATAAGTCCGACAGGATGTAGACAGGTAGGGAGATGTGGAGGGTATAAGTGCTTGTTGGCATTGTACTCATTGAGGACAAGAATAGGAACCGAAAATGCCGCAGACTTTCCGTCACCGATCGCAGTACAGCAGAGTATGTCTTCACCATCGAGAATGGGTGCTACGAGATCCTCTTGTACGGGACGAAGTCCGTCAATCCAAGGCAGCACTTTCTTGACGATAGTTTGGAGCACTTTACGGCCACTAGGATCTTGCCAGCGAGGTCCACGGGCCATATTGTGAGCAGGAGGGCATTGAATGGGTGTAGGAAGGACGAGAGGCGCGTCGGAAACGCGATACTTGGAAGCGACGCGACGCGCGTGAGGGTGACGTCACAATTCAAACTCCGATGGTCAAGGGGGCCCAAAGATATGGATATGCCATATGGGGTAGAGGGAGGGGGGTACTCAGCCCCCGGCGAAAAAAAAATTGCACACCACTTTTTTTGATAGGGTTGGAGACCTCCTGGAAGGTTCTGGGACCCCGCGGGCCCGCAGACATTCTTAGTTGCTTCCCGGAGTTCGGAAAATGGCTTGGAAGCACCCCACATGTTCATCACGCTCCAGGCCGGTGTTGGCGTCGTGATAACGTGGCAGGCGCTGGCAGCTGCGTTCCACTTGTGCTTCCCAGGGGCGGAGAAGGCGGAACGCACTGCGCAAGAGTGGGACCGCGAGCTCGTCACAATGAAGATCACTATAGCCGAGCTTGGTACAATTGTCAAGGTCCGAGGCGCCGAAGTCTATGCGCACATCCACTTCGCCACCAGACTCCTCAAAGTCGCACGGCTCGCGGGGATCGCGAACACCACCAGCGGCATCTGGCAGTCGCGCGATGCGCTGCCCGAAGTCCTTCGCGAGAAGGTCCCGTCGACCCAGACATCGTGGGTAACATATACTGCGGCGATCAAGGCGGTCAACCGCATTCACATCTGCAAGGGTGTCGAGAAGGCGAAGAAGACCCAAGACATAGAACGCGCAGTCACAGATCTCAAGGTGCAAGCACGCGTGGCGCCATTGACCCCCGTCAGCAGGATGGCTGGACAGCTCGTGCGCACGATGCTCGCGACACCACAGGCGACTACAGACCCCACACCTGCAAACGTCTTTGGAGCGGGTGGTGGGAAGGAAAACCTGTTCAGGCCGCCCGAGATAGACGAGGCCGGGAGATCGCACTTGCGCAGGATAGTCAGCAACCTGACGAAGTCGATGTTGGCGGACGACGCAGCAGGGCGCGCGGAATACGCGAGGCGCATCACAGGGTGGTTAGGCGTCCACAGCAAGATGCGGCTGCTGCTCGAGCGCACAGGATTCCTGCTCACCCCCAGGACAGTCCTGCCATGCTCGGGGGAATGCTACGGGTGTCGGAAAGTAACCATACCGTGGCACCGCCGCACCGATTGCCTGGGGCCCGTGGTACATGCCAAGGAGTTGACCTTCTGCAGCATCTGCACAAAGGCCCTCGGTGTTTCGGCCACCCCTGTCAACGTGGTCGACGTCGAGTCAGAGATCGGTTGGATGGACTTCGGGGTAGAGTTTGAAGGGGAGGATTTTGACGTAGGGCCGTCCGAGTAGAAACCCAACAGACGGTCTGGAGCACGGGGTTGGAGGGCTCCGGTTCCACTAACATACAGGCCGCCGATGTTTTCTTCGATAAACAATGCGAGGTTATTGACCTGTACATGGTGGGAACCGGGGAGGAGAAGAGATGCAAGCCGTTCGAATACTGGATCATTATCCAGGGCCTGAAAGGGGAGAACGTGAGAGTAAAGGCAGTCTTAGACGGCAGCGCGATGGTGGCTGCAATGGACAGCAAGGTGTGGAGGAGGAACAAGCACAGGGCAGGGAACAAACACCCATCATGCAAGATGCTTCGCATGGCGAACAGGGCCTTGGTGCATTGGGAACCATCAACGTTGGGGGGGTGCGCGCGACGGGGTCCTTTGAGATTTTTGACAGCGGCGGCGGCTGGTCGTCCTTGTTTGGGAAGCCGCTGCAGACGGCGTTTGGTGCGGTACACAACTACAAGCGGGACGTCGTGAATGTCGAGGTGGGGGGCGCACACGGGTTGCTCTCGAATCAGAGAGGAGCGCTGCAATGGGATGGTTTCAAGCCGGCTAAGACGGCCGGTGCGCCTGAAGCCTTCACGGGGGTTCTTTCGTTAGCGAAGACCCCCGAGAGGCAAGTAGAGTCAGTATTTGGAAACGAGAACACTGATGTAGCCTCGACACCAGAAAACACTGCGAGCGGCAGCAATGTGGAACGTGACGGGTACAGAGATGAGGGGGATGCGTCAGGGGAGCATGCAGGGGTGGAAAAAGGAGAGGTCGCCATCGAGGCGACAACGCACAAAGCCGCGCTGGGGGTGAAGTCTTGCGAGACTCCCCCCCGCGACGCGAGTACTTTCACAAGAGTTATTGGGACAGGCCGACTTTGACCAACTCCACATTCCAGAGATTATCGAAGCGGTGGTAGTGCTGGGAGAGCAGCGAGCGACGGTGGAGGAGGTGGCCGACGTGGAGGAGGCGCTGTCAGCATTGCGGGAGGAAATCTATGTGCAGCCGGGGAAGCTGCACATGCGCACAAACTCACTGGGGGCCCGCGCAACCCCCGGGAGGGAAGTACCAGATGCGATATCGGTGGCAGAAATCCTCAGTACTGACGATGTCAATATAGCGGGGGATACGCCAAGCACGTGGTGGGCACAGGAGTGGATGGAGAGGGGGGTGCATGGTCAAGCAATGGACAGGACGCTGTCTGAGCGCGCAAAAACAGTGGGGGTTAGCGCAACCCCCATGAGGGGAGTACCCAGCGAAATGCCCAGCCTTGTCGCGAAGGTCAATGCTAATCATGATCCCAGCAACTTGTTCGATGCGGACCTGTACGACATGGACACGTATGTGTCAAAGGTGGACGAGTCGGTGTATACCAGGTCCACGGACCCGTTTAAACCAGCACGTGTGGCGGAGGTGTTGTGGCTGGTTCAGAGAGCCCGGACCTCACCAACATGCAGAGAGCGGGTGCAAGCGCTGGTGGGGCGCTACGCGGACATCTTCGCGCTCGCTGTTAACAAGGTTTGTCCAGTAGAAGGGTCAATGTACGCACCGAAATCCCAAAGGACCATAAATTCAGCATGAAAGTCCACCAGCGGCCGCTGACGCAGCCACAAGCGGAATATCTACATCAGCAAGTTGACGTGATGGAAAAGGCAGGTGTCATACGCCAGATTCACCCCAGAGACGTCAAATGTGTATCACCAATAAAGCTCAGGGGCACGATGGGGGGGGCTGATGCAGGACGAGCTGAAGCATGTCCTGAACAATGAATGCATTCGCGCGGGCTTGCCGCCCGTGTACGACCTACCACCACGTGAGCCGCGGGATGAGGCACCTGACGCGCCCAGCGCACCGAAATGGCGGATTTGCCAGAACTTCCATGAGCTCAACGAGCTGCTCAAGGTTGTCCCGGTACCGCAGGGCGACCTTTGCGACAAACAGAGGAGACTGTCAGGGCGCCAATATATCTCCGTTTCGACTTTGCATCAGGCTTCTTCACCATACCGGTAGACGAAGCAGTTCAGCCGTACATCGTACATCGTAATGTTTGTACTAGGGAAAGGGTACTACGCGTACACGCAGCATGCCGTTCGGGCTGACGGATGCACCCACGGAGTATGGGTATATGTGCGGACAGAAGCTACACGACCTGCTCGTTAAAGCAATAATGGAGCTGTTTGTTGACGACGGAGGGTCGGCAGCAGACAGCTTCGAGGAGATGATGGGCAAACTTATCGTCATCTTCGACAGATTCCGCGAGGCAAAATTGTCGCTGTCCGCAACGAAGACGCAGCTATTTATGACGGAGGCGGTCTTTGCGGGAGCAACAGTGGGGCCGAAGGGAGTTGCGCTGGACGCGGCGAAGCTCACAGTGATTGTGAGGTGGAAGCAGCCGCAGGCCGCGCTCAACCTACACGTGTTCTTGGGGCTAACAGCCTACTTCCGTGACCTCATTGAGGGCTACGCCAAGGTCGAGAAAGACCTACGGGACTTGGTCAGGTTGGCGGAAGTCCCTGCAGGCGCAAAAAAAACAGCTCTTCTGCACAGCGATGAAGAACTTCAAACTGGCGCCGGTGTGGAAGGAGAAACATTCGAGATGTTTCGTTAATCTCAAGCAGATCATGCTTTCGGACCCAGTGTTGCAGGCACCACGGTTCGACATGGTGCAGGACTTCCCGTTCATCATTACGACGGACGGAAGCAAGGACGCGTTTGCAGGGGTATTGTCCCAGAAGATGCAGTCAGTCTTACCGGGGGGAAAAGCGGTTATACGACGTCACCCAATAGCATTTGCATCGAAACGCACATCACCGGCGGAGGAGCGCTACCAGCCGCACTTGCTGGAATTCGCGGCACTCAAGTACGCACTGGATAAATTCTCTAACATAGTCTGGGGCCAGCCCGTCAAGCTGGAAACAGATTGCCAAGCCCTACGAGACATCATGGTAAATGACAAATTGAATGTTACTCACACGCGGTGGCGAGACGGGGTCATGGGCTACAAGATAGTGAGCGCGGAACATATAAAGGGGACAACGAACGCTGTGGCAGACACATTGAGTAGAGCGGACGAGGGGAGGCCGAAATTTGCAGGGGATGGCAGCGATTGGACGGTATCGCCGGACTGGGAGTCGCGGTCGGGTATTGTCAACGACTTGTTTACTGTGGAGGAAGCGGGCGACACCTACCTGGTCATGGCGGTGCCAGAGGGTACGGCGGCTTTGCGTGAGCGCTTCAAGGAGGAGCCGATGTACCTGCAGGTCATCGACGCCATCCTCAAACTCGATTTGGGGTCGAGCTTGAAGCTGCGAAAGCGCGCGCGACATAGCGCAACCCAGTACTTCATCGAAGGCACTAAACTGTGGAAGCTCGGGAGCGGAGTGCCAGCAAGGGCGCGGTCGAGGCGGGAGTGTATTCCACGTGCGGAGGCACGGGTACGTGCGGCGGAGGTACATGCGGACGGGGGTCACTTCCATCGTGACAGCGTGAAGCTGGCGATGATGGACAAGTACCACAGCCCGGGACTTGACGAGTTGATCGTTAATGCGATCGCGGACTGTGCAAAGTGCAAGGGGTTTGGGCCCACTAATTTGCACTCGCTACTAGATCCAGTACTACGGCGGCATCCGTTCGAACTGGTCGTGGGGGACTACCTGTCATTACCGGAGGGAAACGGCGGCTTCAAAAACGTAGGCCTCTACGTGGACACCTCCACTCATTACATCTGGGGATACAAGTACACCATAGCAGGGTCGGCAGAGACGACGGAGGGTGCGCTCGCCGATATCTGCAACAGGTACCTGCCGATGGAAACATTCCAATCGGATCAGGGGCGCCACTTCAAAAACAAACACATTCAGCAATTCTGCGACAAGCGCGGCATTAAGTTCCATCTGGTATCGGGATACTCACCTTGGATCAATGGCCTGGTCGAGGGCGCCAACAGGATTTTGATCTACATCCTCGCGCGGTTGTGCGCCCCGGATGTCGGAGAAGACGCGTGGCGCTCGGTGACGAAAGACACACTGCCGGAAAACTGGCCGGACCACTTTGACGAAGCGATACAGATAATGAACACAAGGCTGCTGCCGTCGGTGAAATTCGCGCCGAAGGAGCTGATGTTCGGCAAGGTGGTGAACACGCCCGCGACGTCAATCGCAGTAGCGGCATCAGCGCTGACTGCTGATGACGCGGCACTCCACATGGCCTACGTCGAGCAGCAGAGGCTCGATGGGTACGCCAATCGCGTCGCCTATGCGCTGGGTCGAAAGGCAGCCTTTGATTGCAAGGTGACGGCGTCGCGCGCAGGCGCCATTACATTCGAGCGCGGCCAACTCGTCCAGGTATATCGCAGCGACCTCACTCACACAATGAGCAATGATAGGAAACTCACGGTTAAATGGTCGGAACCGCATCGCATCGCGGCACGCATCCTCAATTCCTACGAGCTGGAAACACTGGATGGAATTACTATGGACGGAACATTCAGCTTGAGACGACTACGGCTGTACGTCGCGCGGGAGGGGACGCCGTTGGCGTTGGCGCAGGCGACGTTCATGGCGCGGATTAGACGGGAAGCGAGGGGAGAAGCAGAGGCAGAGGCGAAAGCAGTGGCGGAGTTGAGGACAGCGGAGGTGACTGAGGCAGAGCGGTGGCGCGTAGACGAGATTGGGAAGGGTTTGGAGGAGGAGGCGGTGGGGTGGTGAGGACGGAAGGCGCGGCGGCGAGGGCGACGCCACGTCGCGGTGGGCACATGTGGTAGGAGGGTTGGGCCAAGGGCGGGTTTGGTCGGGTTTAGCCACGTAGCACGGATCAGAGCATCATTCATCATCATCTTCCACGCAGACCACCACCGACCACTCCACCACCTGTTGAGGAGGCGATCACGGGCCGACATTCCGAGTATTCAGACATTGTATTGTCGTATTTTACAGGAGTCCGCTGCCTGTTTCATACCACGAGGACGCGCCGGGTGCTTCGACTTCAACACCACCCGCCTACATACTCCAGCAGCGTCGGGAGCCGAATAGCGGAGATTAAATTCAAACGGGGAAAGATCTGATGGGAGTTGTACCCATCGACTCAACACTGAGGTCGTCAATATTCTTGGTGCCGAAACGTTTTGGTAATCCACGTTTTTCCACCCATCCCTCGGCTCATTCCCCTTTCTTCTGCCTGCTTTAGCACAATTTCATGAGCATAAATTTCTCCCGCCCATCACCGCTGGTTCTGCAAGCCACTGTCCGAGTTTTTGCATTCTAGGCCTTGCAAAGGGTACGTATCTTCTACGCGATTCCAGTGGCGTGATGTCCCGCAGAAATGTTCACGGCGGCTTGACGGGGAGTTCAGAGGCTTCGGCATCGCGTGCGGCCGGGTCGACAATGGGCTGAGGCTCTCAGTTACCAGTTCATGCCAAGTTGACAATGGTACTCACATTAGCAACCGCAACAGCAGCGAACGGGACGAGGAGGGCGAGGATCAGGTTCATTGAAAGGTAGAGGGCAGAAGTGCTGGATTATCGGTATTGACCTGCCGCGGCCCTTGAGCTGAATACCTGAACGGATCATTCTGCGACATGGGGATGTGCCATGGCTCATCTAAATGAACACAAAAGACATTCTGAAACAACTCCCGAATACAAATTCTGATCACGTCCGCGTGTTTTCCGGTGGATTTCGTTCAAATGCAACCCCGAATGTGTGAAGTTACGACGGCCAGGAACCATCTCAATTCATTGATACAGAGGCAACTCCCATGTCCCTTCCGAATCTTCCGCAAACTGAACCGCTCCGTTACTCTTATTGTCCTGGTAATAATCTCCGGTTTAATCATTACAACGATGCTGTGCACCATTGCACCGGTGTACTTTCCCGGACCTATCACGGACCCCACGGTTACATTTAATCGTGGGGAAAAGCGCCGGGAGCCATATTGAGCTAGCTGTCGAGAGAACGTCGGGAGCAATATAAGTTAATCTCAATATATTATTCCGGAATCTCTGCATGATTAGAATCGGCGAGAGGAGCATTTTCCATAGTAACTCTGTGGTGTTGGCAGTCTCACGTACTATTATGCATCTTCATTCATATTGGAATGCAGGGACGACATTCCTTGCGGATATACTCTCACCTCTTCCTATAAAGCACACTGCGTCCTCACCATGTATATACCACTTACAAAATGTTCACCAAGTTCAACTGACGATGGCGGCAGCTGCCTTTTTGGCGCTTCGTGCCCTTGAAGAACCAGTCACGAACACCGTGGAAAATCGAAGCAAACATATGCATTCTGGCTTTGACAGAGAAAGTTCACATGCGCGTAGCCACCTGATTCATCGCATTATTTCCATAACTGGTTACAAGGCATGCCTTCGCTTTGCTCCGGCAGTTGAAGCGCGCTGATTGCGGAATAATTCCAAAAAATACAAAATGAGTTTTGGCCGGTTGCCGTTGTATCAGAGAGGAGTTGACATCGTGGCTGATCATCGATCATCTGTGAATATCTCAAGAGGCCAGATATAGAGCGCAATATTAAAAGATATAGATTGAAAATGAATCACTTCAAGGGGATTCCCCGGGCCCCCAGCTTAGAAAATCAGGTTGAGAGCTAATACACGGAAACTGAGAGTAAGAGGGATAGAATTCATAGTAAGAAGCGAATTTCTAGTCCAGATACCTAAGCTCCCAACATGTTCCAACTGCAAAAATTCGCAGCACCCACATGCATTGCTTGGCGCACTAGCAGGGCGTTCGATTACGCATAATCGGATCGCCATCGGCATGCCTAAGTCACAGAGGTATTCACTAAGGGGGTAAGAAGGTGTAACGGAAGCGAGTAGGCGGTTCCGACACACGGGAGTTCGGGGTGGTCAAAACCAGAGATGATAGGTTAAAGCAGTAGTATTGACCAAAGCAAATACAAACGCGGTTCAGGTATATATACGTCCATCAAGTAATTATGTAAGTATGTTGAGAATTGAAATAGTAAGTGAAACGAGAGTGGGGATATATGAAATGTGCGCGCCGCCGGGGCGCGTTCGTTGACGTGTAGCGATCCGCTACAGAAGGCTGCCGAACAAAACGTCGGCCAGAAAGACAGCGCGGACAAAACCCCCAGTAATTATTCCAGTCGGAAGAGCCAGAGAAGTTCCAGAGCAGCCCCAGAGCATGGTAGACAGTTTGAATGGTCTGAACCGGAGGAAATCCTTGAGACGGGAGACGCCTAGCATCGCAGTTAGAGAAAGCACAGCTATTTATCAGCTTGAGGACTTGAACTGTAGTGAAATTCAGGGGGGAAGAGCGGAAATGAACGGAATAAAATGCAGATCGACGCATTATCAGCTGAAAGGCTCGGCTGTGCAAAGGACTACGGGGCCGCAGCACACGGGGCCGCTTCTTATGCGTCCTGCGGCAGGTGCTGCGTGTCTGCAGCCGGATCTGAACAGCTGTTGAGAAGTCCTTGAGGTATGTTCCAGTTTCTGAATTGGGATAAGAATTCGGGCACGACCGCCCGAATGACCAGTTGATTTTGACTGAATATGGCAGTAAGAAACGCGAGCACCATGCGAACCTCGGTATTGCATGGGGATATTTGCTGTGGCGATTCGGAATTTCAGGCTTAATTGATTTTACACGGTCGGTGGTCATTTGAAATTGAAAACTGGGCACGATGACAGAGGGTGAGTAAGTGGACAGGGATGATGCAAGACACGCAAATGAAAGCGGAGGATTTGGGCACGAGCACGGAGCCAACGTGAGACACGGAAGACCAACGAACCCGATGCGGGGCTGCAGGGTTTCCACGGCACATTGACGAAATGGGATGCGTGCGGGCTCCTGCCGGGCCCTGCGCCGTGGTTTACGTAGTTGTTGCATGGTTGTGCACGGTTCCGGGACTGGTAAAACAGGATGGACTAATGGGGTACTACAACACATGTGAAGCACGACAGAAGAGGGAGGAAGATGGAGATGTGGCTACATGGGGATGAAACCACAACAGTCGCATACGAACGAGGAGCATCTCGTTAAAGAACGGTTAATCTCCAACTTTGTCGTGATGCTTCTACTTGCTACGCTCAATTGCGATGCTGGACTCGCTCCTTTGGTCATGTAAAATAACCGATCAACAATACCCGTCAGGGGCGAGGTGAATATAGGTAGTATTCCGACAGAAAACGAAAAAAGAACTTGCGCAGGACTGAAAAGCTATGGGAAGGAAAACGAGACACTACCGTAGTTCGAACACGGGACATTACGATAATACAATAACGATACCTGGAGGAACGGAAAATTGCAATCGTACGTTTTACCATTGAGCTTTAGCGTCGTTGAAAGTACTGCCACCTTGAGCATAGGAACGATTTTATTTATAGTTTGAACCCACCTCAGGAACATCAACAAATTAAACTTCCTTATTGGGCTTCGGGTGGCGAGTTATTTACATCCCGCCTGCTCCGTGCGGCGATTACTGCTTCCTTTCGTTGGCGGATGCATGTATACGTATGTATTCCTCCTGCCCACGGCAAAAAAATATCTCCTTGGCCTCAACTGCCCAGCGACTTGGTAGCGCGAACAGCGATGCTGTCTTGCGCACTGCCGCTGACTGCAAACCTTCCACCCATCGCATGTTCGCGACGGATTCCTGAGCGGCGCGGAGCGTCCTACCTACCTCATTTGGCATGGTCCGGTCGGGAAAGTAGCACAGCAAGGCGCGGGTAGATGTTTCGATGATGAAATGCTCCCCAGATGCTGCTTACACAAAATAGGAGCCGACATTGATGGCAGGGCGTCCCGAGGCCTGCACCGAAGCCAACGGGGGTGGCATTTGTTTCCCACTTCTCTCGACGGTTACTACGGGCCCCGGTAGCAATGAGGGAGAATGTAACGAGGTCACGGACATCAAGTCTTTGAAGTGCCACAGGCCGACGGCGAGTGCTTCGCGTTCCAGTACGTCCAAGTCGTATCAAAGCATAGAAGAGCGCTGCTAACTTACCACGCAATGGCAGCGTCGTTCGGGAATTGTTTGACGGGAATTCCGACGATCTTCTGGACGATATCCAGAGCTTGAGCTGTATTTAACTGGGCAGGGGGGATATTTTTCCCATGGAAAGTCTGAAGGAGATTTATGTACGGGATGAAATTGGGGTGGGGGTTCAATAGGGGAGCTCAGAGTAAAAAGTCGCCGGTGCGCTTGTGCGCTGGTGCGCCGGACGCCGCTCTCGTCAGGTGATTTCTCGGTAGTTTCCTTGTCACATCACACGGACCAAATATTGCCGGGATCAAGCCGGGATCGTCCGACTCTTCGCCGCCACTGTCGGCGTGCCGTTGGGCGACGGTGGGACGACGTCGGGAGGTCTTCAACGTCGGACAGTTTAATGGTAACACCAGGGACAAGAATAATGCTCAGCTCATATGAAGTTCATATAGTTAATCTCAATATGGCAAATTAGTGGCGAGGAGCCCAACCCACAATTTGGTGCCTCGACGTCGGGGGCAACGACGAGGAGGGTTGTTTGAGGGTTGTTGATGGATGTGGCACGTTTGATGTGACTTGTCGCAATCATATCAAAAAATCACCTGACGAGCAGCGCACCGGCGCACCAGCGCACAAGCGCACCGGCGAAGTTACTCTGAGCTCCCCTAATGGCAGAGAGCAGGCCTTCTCATTCATCTTATTTGGTTGTGCTTCGCATCAATTTTCGACGCGAATGGATCACGTGGCATTCACCTATTAGCTCGGCTGAAAGGCTTTGAAGCTCCGCCATCTCCGCATGCTCGGATCGGATTACCGACTCCTGCTTAACATCACTCGCTTTCTAAACTTCGTCTGATCACCGTTCTGTCCGAATGCATTCTGGTTCAATGGCAACTTCCCCAGTTAATCTATGCAATTTTGCGGCATTCAGCCGCGAATCATTATCATTGTCAACCGTCGCTCCACAATTTCGCGGGATTGAGAGGGGAATCATTATGATTCTGAACAGTTTCCTTTTTCCGTCGCCCCAAAGCCGTCCTCGACCACCGGCAATGCGTTCGGAAAGAAGAGGACGAATTTTCAGCTTTGATCCAAGTTAAATAAATACTCATCTGACGTTGTACAGCATATGAAATTATGAATGCATTCTGACACGGTATAACACGGTATACCCGCTTCCGCTAAGCTGATTTCGCAGGATGGAAAGTGATACCCGTGAAATTCCCCGCGTCCCGCAAGATCGCCGTCTTCTGCGTTCCATCCAACTCAGTGACCCAAAGGGAGCCAAGCAGATCCGCGACATAGATCTTCAACCAAAATGCGTCAATTTGCAGAGTGAACAGCGAGAACACCTTACCTTCTTGCCAGCGGGATCGATAGTCAACCCAATCGTCTCGTGGAAGCGCTCGGCGATGACGAGCGCCCTGCTGGGCCCGCGCGGCTTCGCGGTGGTCGACAGCGTACCCGATACGTCGGCGCGGTTGAGGCTGTTGCCGAAGGGCGGATCGCCGCGGTCGGTCCAGTACAGGAATCCGTCGTGGTACTCCAGGTCGATGGGCTCCGGTAGCCCGTCGAACAGGACCTCGACGTCTGTGCGCGCCGCGGGCGTCGATCCATGAGGAGGTTCGATGTTGGCGCGGAAGATGCGCCCGCTTGCGCCCTTGGAGGCGCCCTTCTGCGTCCAGTACAGCAGCCCGCGCTGCGTGTCGAGCGCCATGCCGACGCACCAGGTGCGCTGGTCTTTGTGCTGCTCGGGCGTCGTCGCGGAAATATAGAGCGTCTCAAGATGCGAGCCGTCGAGCTTGCAGCGCTGGATCTTCCCGCCCTCGCGGTCGCACCAGTAGAGGTACTCGGCCACCGCGTCGAGGACCACCTGCTTCGGCGTATGGGTGGCGCCGGCAGGGACGATGACCGTGACGTCCGACCCGTCGATATTGGAGCGACTCACGGAGCCGTCGTTTGCGCTGCCAGTGGAGCCCATGTTCGTCCAGTAGATGTGGCCTGAAACCAAGGCGTATTAAAGAATGGGGTGCAGTGTGAAAGGAAAACTCAACCTTTTCCGGGGCGCTCGTCAATTTGCACGCCGTCCGGGCGGCTGGTGAGCCCACTGACCAGGGTCTTGCCCTCCCGGCCATCGACGGAGAGGGATCGGACCTCCCCTTTGATTACATCGAGGAACACAATGTGGTCTTTCTCCGCGATGGGCGCGTGCGCGGGGTGCTTGTAGAACCCCTCCCCGGTCTTGATCCCCAGCGTTCCCGCATCCACCATGGACTGGAGCAGCGCCGCCGGTTCCGGGGGGATCTGACCTGGCCGCACCTGCAGATAGTGGTTCTCGATGTTAAGCGCAACGTCGAGACCGACGCCGTCGAGCATCTCGAAGACGCCGCGATTCATGCCGAGGACATCCTTCATTATGCCGTCAACTTCGGCGGGTCCTGCGACGCCTTGCGCTACGACGTAGAGCGATTCGCGTTTGATGGCGGCCCAAATGCGGTTGAACAGCAGTCCGACGGACTCTTTCTGTCTGCATTCAAAGGTGAATCCCGGCTTTGAAGCGAAGAAAATGCTGCTTACACATGGTAGGTGCGGAGCCCATGGCGCGGCGACTCTCTCAAAAGCAGCGCGATAACGGCTGGATCCGTGTAGGGATTTGGCATAACTTCTAGGGGACTACCGGCAGGTGAATTCCAGGCAGCCAGAGGATGAGTGGACGTACAGTGCCTGGGGTGGCATGTAATAGTGCGTATTCACGAGCCGATCCTTATTTTTCACTCGTTCAAACATCTCGGAGCCTGTGTATGAGCTACTGTTGCTCGCCAAGATACAGTCGTCCGGAAGAAGCGCGTCCAGTTCCCCGAGAAGGGCTATTTTGAGGGCCAGGATTTCTGGGACTGGGTCACAGGGTAGACACAAACTAATTAAATGTGGTGGGAACTCTTACCGACTTCAACGACGATCCAGGCATTTTTCATGGCCTCGGAGCGATCCTGGAACACGGCGAGAGTGCCGGGCTTGCCATCCAGTACGTGCACAGCGATCACGTCCGCGAGATTCTCCGCAATATATTGAGTGGCATCTGCAAGCGCCTTCGCATTAGGATCGCTGAATGAAGAGGCATGAGAGTATGAATAGAAAATGGGCGCGAGGGGTTGTTTACAAGAGATGGACAATCTCCCCCTGGGTGAGCCACATCAAGGCGATGCGACGACCCAGGGTGCCGGCTCCAAGGACCACGAATGGTTTTCCAGCAAGTGAGGATGGTTGTCTGTAAGGCATGGCAGGTGGAGTTCCCAGTCGAAGGCCTGCTGAGGCTGCAGTGCTGTAAGTATCTTCCTTGAATGCCCTGGCAGCCCTAGCTAGTATCACGGTATCGGAACCCCGTCCCGATGATTTGGAAGCTTCCAGGCGGGCATGAGATGGGATGGGTGGGAGCTAGGCTTATGACTCAATTGTCAGCTGCCGGCTGAGGCCGGCTCTTATTAATGGCTTTGGAGACCGGCATTGCTCGGCATGATGGTGGAAACGTGGCTTCGCACCATTAGACACCTTGCGCAAAAGCCATTGGAGCCATAACGTGTAGTGATGCCGCGAGCTGAGTCCGAGGTCGAGGTGACGGAATTTCAAATTCCCCGAGGCTCGAGGTGCCACAAGCTCGGCTCGAGTTAACTCGAGCTGATTACCATAAGCGGAAATATGGTTTCCCACGCCTCTGCGTCGCGTCGACGAGGGCATTTCTTGTTCGTTATCAACATTTCTTAGAACTATATTGACTCAGAGTCTATCAAAATTACCTGTGGCTCTTTTCCCGATTTTAAATCAACAAGAACTGGTCAAAATGGCATCAATCTCTATCCACGCCCACATGCTGCCGAGTCAACCGGAAATTCGCCCAGCTTACTAGAAAAAAAATGGGCGTGGCTCGGGAAAATAGCTTGAATGCATAGACTAGTGGCCCCTGTGTTTTAAGTCCCTCATCTTTTATGAATAAGTTGGAAAGAGTGCAGCAAAACTGCAGTCATTAAACGGCCCGCCAGATGACCTTAGCCGGAATTTATTTCTCTCGAAGCCGATAATTGGGCAGTTTGAGCAATATAAATACATGGAAGATGAGCCTGAGTGAGTATTGTGGTCCTACAGGATATCTGTAAGTAAGTGGGACACCAGCGGCACTTGTTCCCTGAAAGGAAAAGCCATCACTGGAGCTCGAGGTAGCTCGAGCCGAGCTGAGTTCCCATCAGCTCGAGGTGCCGAATATGGTACTATCGTTGTCCCCCCAATGACAGAGGCAGTGATCGCAGCCGAAAGAATCATTTCTATTCGATGGTTTCCCTTCGGCACCTCGAATTGGGCTCTCTTAGGGCTCCAATCGTTTTCATGTATAAATGGTTTTACATGGTTAAAACCGTTTTCGCTTTCATTTTATTTGAGGCCAGGGCTACACGATAAACAAACTGTTTTAAATGGTTTTAAATGGTTTTATTTCTGAGAGAAATCGAGCCAGCCCCAGGCGGGTAACTCGACACTACAAGCTCACCGCACGAACTCTTTTCTGGACAACATGTGTATGACACACTTTGAGAGGTTGACGTGACCTTACTGGGGGAATTCGAACACTTTTGGGACGCATTTAGAACTTGGCATGGCGACCTGAACACCCCATTGCAGCCCATTGCTGCGGTGAAAGGTGAGAAGACCGTTGTGAAAATTCAACTACTGACATCTGTTTCCAGGGACACGAATTCCCCATTGTTTCGAAGATGGCGCATAAGTTATTAGCGATCCCTGGCACCAGCGTCTCTGTCAAGCGCTTCTTCTCAAAACAATGCCACTTGTGCCAGGACGCTCGCTGATCCTTCAAAGCTAAGACCATAATGGAGGTGATGCTCACCAAAATGTGGATCAAGGCTGAAACGTGCATCGTTGGACTGCTGCAGGGGGTAGTAGTTGACTGGTTCGATTGGTGTTTGTAGCTGCACCAAAAATACCATTTATAAATAGTTTTAAACGGTTTTTAAACGTTTATTAACCGTTTTCGTGTAGTTTGACCGGATCACTACACGAAAACTAAATGATTGGAGCCCTAGGCTCTCTAGTATGTCCTCTATGCACTCAAATAATTTCAAGATTTTAGGTTGAGACCGAGGAAAGATGTTGTCATCCCGAGGGCGGGACACCATGTGGTAGCGGATTTCGGATGTATTTGGCAGGGTCACAAACCGTCACAAAAACGACCCTTTCATTTATTGCACGCCTCAGAGGGCTCATATGGCCACAGAATTTGGTCAGACCATGCCTGGCATGTGAATCCACATTCACGATTTTTCCTGGGGCAGAAGAAGGAAAAATGGGGTCGGCATCAGTGAGACTACCACATCAGGGCGCACTGTCAGAAGGGGTACTATAACAGTAAGGGGGCGAGGCGAGCTGGTAATCAGCTCGATTCAGCTCCACCTCGCGGCATCACTAATAACGTGGCTTATTTGGCGTGCGCGCACGAATGGCTCCACCCGCCAAAATCTGACGTCAATGGCTGGTGGAGCCATTGGCCTGGCATTTCTCGGCGGGTGGAGCCATTAGTTGCGCACGTCAAAAAAGCCACTGATTGGCTGGTGCGCAAGGTGTCTATTGCCTTCAAGCTCCTGGAGTTCCTCGCTCCCTGCTCGTTCCCCTTGAGGATTGCAAGAACTTATTGTACGCGCGACTGCGGCCATCCAACGGTGACTGTGGGCCTTTACGATACCTTCAACCGGCCTCGTTGTCTCCGCATTCGCCGCATTCCTTTGGCTTGAAGACTGTTTAGAGACCAAGCTTGGACGAAGCCTTCTAGAAGCAGCCCGAAATCACATGGTCACTAAACGGCGACGCTGCGCCTTTCCGAACACAGCTTCTCTACTATCCGCAATCTACGACTTCCCAGATGTTTGCCCGGAGCGATGCGTGAAATTTTGCATACAAAGTAAGTTGGTAGGTCTCTCGGGTCTGGATCCGTTCTCGCGCCTAAATCTTCCACTCTGCTTCTGGTCCTATCTGAATTCACTGTCGAAGCTTAGTGGAAAAGGTCCGAGACCTTGTGGTCCTTTTCCTGTCAAGCGCCTCCCTCCGCCCGCTCTGGACTCCCGAGTGTACGTAGAAATCGCCGTCATCGCTAATGATAGAGCCAATGAAAGCTACGGTCATGACACGATGACACTGCGAACGAAGATCCTCATTACTTCCGCACTCCCTATCTCGCCGTGCGAAGGCCGGGGCTCACTACGTGATGATTCGGAAGGTTAAGTACCCTTCTCCTACTGACAGGCCAACCAACGATGCCCAGTATCGTATTCTACTTGCACGGAAAATCTGCGGCCAGCGATGGCGTCGCTGTCGACGTTCAGAAGGACACGTCTATGGAGGAGCTCCGCAAGATCGTCGCGGCCAAATTCAGCGTTGCTCTGCCCAGTACGCTTTCTTTCCACAAGGCTGCCGACGTGGATACTCCTCCCAATGATTTGACGACCCTCGACACTGTCGATGCGATCGTTTCGGAACGCCAGATTGCGATACTTGTCAGCGGGAAGAAGGTGGTTTTGGCCTCTCTGCTGTCCGTTCGTTCGATTAACTGTATCATACCAGGTTCGGCCGGTCCCGGGCCCCACTGGAGGCCTGCCCTTCATTGGCGGCTACAGCGAAATATATCCCGACTTTATGGGCAACTACCAGCGGCTCCTCATCAAGTATGGCCATATCGTGCATGTTGGTTACCTCGGCAAGGTGAGTCTCTTTTCTCTCTGAGCTGTCGTGAGGCTCAGTGATCGTGCAGTCGGTATATCTTACGGACGACCCCGACTGCGCGGGATTAGTGCTCAGCGAGGGTGAATTCTACAGCAAAATGGTGTGTCGCTCAGAAGATATTGAAGTTCGTTCTGACGCGGGTCAGATTGGCGAGAACCACCCGCTCTTCCCGTTGAAGATGTCGCTTCCAAACGGCCTTTTCACCGCCGACTCAACCAATCCTGCGTGGCCGACCAGCCATAAGTTCATGATGACTGCGATGGGCGCGAGGGCGATGCGCAATTACGTCCGCACCATGGACCACACAGCAAATCAACTCGTCAAGTGCTTCGATGAGTACGTCTGTCTTGGTAACATGGGTGGGCTCACTAATTACGGCGTGTAGGCTTCTTGAGAGAGACAAGAGCTTTGACGCATTCCCCTGGGCACTGCGCGCGGCCGCGCAAACCATCGGCGAGGTCGGCGTTTACAGAGTATTTATCATAATCTAGTGGAGTCTAACTCCGGAGACAAATCATAGGTTGGCGTCGGTGTGGACTTCAAGATGTTATCGAGGTATCGGATCTTCACTTTTAACCACGGACAATACGCTTACGAGGACCACTTGCTTGCAGCGCGGACAGTTCAGTGGCGGATATCTTCGTCTGGATCGGACATAACCTCAAGCTCGCCCAGGCACTCTTCCGCAAGGGCCGCGTCTATCGTGCGTTCCCCAATCCGGAGAGGCGGGCCCAGGAAGGCCTCGAAGTCAAAATCGTGAGCATTTCATGACCAGTTTCACGACTTGTCTCATATTCGCGCAGACTTCGTTTGTTAACACGCAGAAAGCGAGAGTGTTACAGGAGGGGAGCAGCACCGACATGCCGTATCAGGAGGCGGCCGTCAAGACGACGAGCCTGTTGGATTATATGGTCGGCTCGCTCTTGCTCCGTATCGAACAGTAATTCATGGTGTGTTAGCTCCACGCAACAGACGAAGAGGGCAAGAAGATGGACGTGGAGCTTGTTCACAACAATGTCTTGACGTTCCTCGGCGCAGGCCAAGTCACCACATCGAGTGCACTCGCATGGGTACGCTTCCCGAAGGAATTGATATTTAGTGTGTTGAGATTGTCCATTCTCAGCTTTGGTTCTGCCTTGCCACCTTTCCAGCTCAGGCGCGCAAGTTGTATGCGTCACTGCTGGCCGCGGGGCTGAGGGCGGACAAGGATATTACCGCAGAGGAACTCGGGCAACTGGAGTATTTGGATTGGGTGCGCCGTTTCTCCTCAAGCGTGATGGGATTGCCATTAATTCATTCTGCACCCAGTTCATCAAGGAAACCCAACGCTTGTATAACCCCGCATTCCAGCCCACTCGCCAAGCTCAGAAAGGTATTACTGGATTCACCTCGTTTGATTCACGAGGCTAACATTGCGGCAGATGTTATCATGCCCGGAGGCTTTCTCGTCCCACAGGGATCCCAAGTCACGGTTGCTCTGCACTCGGTCATGATCAACCCCGAACACTGGAAGGTACGAAATTCCAAACACAGGGGAGTCTCCCGCTGAACACCCTTCGTACAGGATCCACTCACATTTGATCCGGACCGTTGGGGAACGGATGACGTTCGGCGGCGTCACAAGTACGCATACATTCCTTTCGCTGCAGGTACTCTTCGTATGTTATAACACTCTGATCTTTTTGACCAACATTTCTGAAGGCGGGCGTGGCTGCATCGGGTTCAACTTCGCGCTACAAGAGATCAAGATCATCCTCACTCGCATCGTTTTGAATTTCGAAATCATCAACACGACAGAGGGTGCCGTGATCTACGACCCCGAATTCTCGCTCTACCGTCCGCTCAACTTCACCATGAAGCTGCGAAGGCAGGTTCCGCCCTCGGAGGTGACGCTTGAGGTCCCCCCTGTCGTCGAAAACAAGATCGAGGCGCCGCGGCCCGCCGTCGGCACAAAGGCGTTGCCCAGATTTTGGGCCGTCCACGCCTCGAACAACGGAACCTGCCAGGGCATGGCGGGTGATGTCGCGGCCAAGGCGCAGCATCTCGGCTTCTCCGACGTCCAGGTTGTCGCGCTCGCTGACTCACCCCTCGCCGATCCGAAGCGGACGAAGGAAGTCGCGGCGGGGTCGAACTTTTTCATTATTTGCGTCGCGACCTACAATGGCGAGCCCCCCGACGCGGCACTGTCCTTCGCCGACATGCTGGACAGTGAAATCAAGGCGGGCGATGGCTCTAGATTCAGTGGCATCAACTTTTGTGTCTTCGGTGCGGGGAATACGCAATGGGGCCCGACTTATCAAGCTTTCGTATGTGTTTCGCTACACACTGGCGTGCCTAATACTGATACACATTTCGTTAATTATAGCCCAAGAAAGTTGATGCGAACATAGCAGCACTGGGCGGGAACCGCATCTTCGAGAAGGGTAGCGGGGATGCCAACGTCGATCAAGACGGGGATTTCACGAAATGGATCACAAGATTGTGGGCCGCTACTGCTGCGAATTTTGGAATAAACATCAGCGGGGCGGCACCGTCGGGCGAGAGCCCCAGCAACCTGCTCACGGAATCCCCGGAGTACAGCGCTGACTCCGTTAACATTGTATTCCTTCCGCAATCCCCCTCCTCGGGCGCAGAGTCGTTTCGATCGCTGCCTCCCGTTGCCGGTTTCGTAAAGGCTGCCCTCCGGGCGAACATCGAGCTCGTTGACGAGGACACTCCTCTACCCCGGGGCATGCGCCTTATCACCTTTGACGTTCCCGACAGTTTGACCTATCGTGAGGGGGATCACCTAGAATTGTATCCAGAGAACCACCACGATGTTGTTGAACGCCTGCTCGTTGCTCTCGATTTCGTCGCGGACGCGGTTTTCACAGTCAAATACGTTGATGCGAGTGTCAACCCGAAGGCACTTGCGGTCTTGCTCCTGGACCGAGGACAGATAACTTTGCGCGAACTCCTCTTGTACTACGCAGACTTGGCGGGGCCGCTGCAGCGTAGCAGCCTCCAACTCCTTTCCTCCTTCCTACCCCCTGATAACAAGTTCAAGAGTCTTCGAGAGACTCTGAGCAACGCTAGCGCAGCCTCGGAAAACGACAATGCGTTCGCCCAGAAGAATCGGAATTTTGCCCAATTAATCGACAACTACCCAATGCTCGCTCAGGCCCTTGATCTAAAGAAGCTTCTTATTGTGCTCCGCGCGACTCAACCGCGCCGCTACTCTATTTCCAGCAGCCCATTAGTTGACCGCCGCGTTGTGAAGCTGTGCGTTGGCGTCGAAGACATGCGTGTTGTGGACTACGAAGGGCTCTGCTCGGGCTTCTTGAAACGCTGCGAGGTCGGACATGTCGTGTGGGTCAGGTCCCGTCCTTGCCAGGAATCCTTCCACCTCCCCACGGATCCTTCAATTCCAGTCACGATGGTCGCCGCTGGCACGGGTATCTCCGCGTTCCTCGGATTCCTTGTAATTCACCCACTTGAATGTCTTTTCATGGCTGATTTGCACCGCCCATAGGAGCACCGACGCGCACAGGGCATCAAGACCAAGGATGCCGGCGGCCAAGCTCCTTTCCGACTCTTCTACGGAACGAGCTATCGCGACATGGCGAGTCTGAGGTCGTGAGTCAATTTTTTAATCTGTCGGGCTCCCAACTCACATAAGAATTTAGACTTGTCCAATCGTACATCGATGATGGGACAGTGGTTGTGGAAGCGGCTTACTCCGAGGTTGACACTCCCCGGCGCTTCGCCCAACATATCCTGACGCGGGATGCACTCAAGATCTGGAGCGACCTCAGCAACAATGGTCGCGTCTATGTGTGCGGGTCCGCCGCCCGTGTGGGAGAAGGCGTGCGAAAGAGCTTGATGCACATTGCGGAGCAGTTAGGAGGTGTTACTGATCCTGCCGCTTGGCTGGCTGGCCTCAAGAAGGAAGGACGATACAGTGAGGACGTGTTCGGGTAATCCACAACCGAAGCAGGAGTTTGTCCCCATTATCAATATCAATGTTACTCTCATTCGCTGTATATGAATTCAACTCCTTGCATCCATGCATATCGGACGATTAAGTCTGCCTGTTCACTTTGCTCATGTTGTGGTTGAATAGTCATGTCGCGTTGGTCACGTGAGCGACCACTGAGCTCCATTTGGCCTGTTGGACCGGTAATAATATTCTGAATAATTTTAGATATGCTGGGGACGAGTGTTAGCAATTGGTCCCATTCAGCTCTTCAAATTCTTGTCACCGATTTAGGGAAACAGGTCTAGAATAATACCTAGTCGTACCGACTATACTGCGAAGCAGATGGATCATGGCCGAGCACACCAATGCACATTTGTGCTTTACTCTGTCAGAATTTGCAGTGGTGTTCGTGCCAGCGAACAACAGTCATAGTTAATGTGGAGGTTACAGGGTGCCTGGAGGGCTTGATTTAATTCCGGTGATGCTGGCCACAAAACATAAATATATCCTGGACCACGCGATCGTCCGATTATTATTCCTTTCAACACTAAATATTGGAATTTTTGAGGATGTAAACACATATCCTGGGCCATTTGCCTGGCGAAATAAAATTCATTTCAGCGCCCATTCAATTGGCCTCATATATAGCAGTCACCCCTCCAGGCAATTGCCGACCGCCCAAAGTCCGGCACGACGGGGCGCGTCAACCGGCTTTGAGGCCGGAAGCTCGACATTTACCATGGAGGATTGCTTACTGAGCTCGGAACCTGTGGATGATGTGATTGATTGTCCGTTGGAGAGATTATCTGATACCCATCCCCGCTTTTTCGCGTGGCGCAAAACAGGCTTAGCCTTCCTTTCGCGAGGTACATGCGGCCCCGAGGGCTTCTTTTAGACTTGATAGTTCAATGGCAGCCTGCGAAACATATCACCTATTTCTCTTTTTCAGTCGCCCGATTGGTCAAGGCGGTGGCCGTGGGAGATCCCCCATCCAAAGTACGTCCGATTCAGCGCGGCAGCAGATTCGTCCTTCCATACCTGCGACTTTGGCCTATGAGTGTATGTTGCTGTCGAAACAGGCACCGTCTACTTCGCGCGATGAGCGTGTCAAAGACGCGCAGGCACTTCGGGTGACTTCGAGTCAGTGTATTTGTGGATTAAATGACGACTCCAGCCTCCAGGCTGGACCTGGCTCCTCGCGTCCGACGGCAAGTACAACCGTCCCCAAGACACAGCAACCTGTTTTGAACTCCATTCAGCGCACGTCGGGCAGCAATTGCCTTGCGTTCACACACATAGCCCGCCACTCCAACAATTCCTCCACTGTCATTTGTTCGCGTGTATATCGAGCCTGCGGGAGGCTGCGGGAACGAGCGAAGTGAGCACACACGCGTCCCGTTTCACCTATCACAGATGCATAGTGATCGCTTCGAATTCTCAGGATGTTATAGAGCTTGTTTCCAAATAGGACACACGAGCAACACACGAGAGCCTTTTCGGCGAACCACCGCTCAATAACGCATCTCTCATTCGCTCTGCGGCGGCACGATGTATGCGTGTAAGAGGAACCTGCTGTTTCGGATCTCAAGAATAACGCGAAACCACACAGCTGTTCAAGACTTTCGCAGCGCGCTGAGCCTCTCTTATGCTCAGGGGACGAAATCGCCGCCTCAACACGTATAAAGGCGTCGATTCTGGCCAACCTATTCTCAAGCCTCCACTGAGTCTCCCTCCCATTCACACCTCCACAATGTTCTCCAAAGTTCTTTTCCTCGCCCTGATCCCCTCCATTCTGGCTGCCAACTTCGCAGTCAGCGTCGGTGCCGCCAACGGTCTCACCTTCACACCCGCGACGATCACTGCGGCAATCGGGGACACCATCACCTTCACTGTGTATGTTGGACCGTTCCTATCTCATTTTCTGGCATGCTCACATGAAGTCCAGCCTCTCGCGGAACCGTAAGTCACGATCTGTCAGTACACGTACATACTCTGAACGCACCACTCAGACTCCGTTACCACTACAACTTTCTCCGGTGCCGTCTGCCCCCCGCCCCCGGGTGGGGTCGGCCCCAACGGATTTGATTCTGGCTTGTGGGTGTCCGTTCTCCTTCTTCTCTTAACATGACCTCAACCAGAATAGCCTCTCGGATCTGGACGGCTCCGAGCCTACCTTCACCTACACGGTGGTTGACACCAAGCCTCACTTTGGTGCCTGCATGCAGGCTGCCGGTGCTCACTGCCGTGGGTGTTTCTATTAAATACAAAGGTCCAAGCTCACTGATAGCCATTCAGGCGCCGGGATGACCTTCGCTATCAACCCCAACTCCACCCAGACCTACGCGCAGTTCCTTGCGAACGCCAAGGCGTCTTAAATAGATAATTTTGATAGTGACATAGCACATAGTTTTATTGTCGGGTTCTGTAGCTCAAAGGCGCAATGTACAGTCAAAGCTGTCTTAACCCATAGCTGTCATAACCCATAATCTGCTATAACCGATACTTTGTGGGCTGATTTTCACCTGATTTTGGCGGAGATAACCCATAACTCTGCAGTAACCCATAGCTTTTTGGGTCCACCGAGGGGTATGGGTTAAGACAGCTTTGACTGTATATCATGCCAATTGTGATTTGTGTCCTGCGAGGTTGCTGCGAAGTTTCTGAATAAGGCTAATCTGCTCGAGGAACTGGTGTGCAAATCACGGTGAATTTTACTATCGGTATCAGACTGCGAGAACCGTGGCCCCACTTTAAAAATACGACTTCATACTCTATGGTTTATCCTCAAATTTTTGTACTGCAAGTCGACGCGGCGGAGTGCCGGATGAAACGCTATCAGCGTCGCCAAATCCATCTCAAATCCCGTGAATGAATGGGTGAACTCCGAATAGATATCGAAACGGATCCTGATGACTCCAAGGCAGCTCGATGAACCGTGCAGAAGGCTAGATATCAAGGACTGGAAATGTGCATCACTTGGCTGGATGAGGACATCCAGTAGCCATAATGCAGGCAACATAACAAGATTCAAATCCTTGTCGAGAACAGCATCTTCAGTCAGACCGAAAATGAAGAATCTTATACAATCGAATTGAACGCACAGTAGTCCGTGAGAATCAAAGACTCGATGAAAGGAAGACGAGGAGCGAAATCGTCCTGCAATATATGCCATGTTCGGGAGGACGTCGTGAGGCTTTTGAGGCGCGAGAATGCAAATGAACACTGCGGGCGGAGGAGCCAGTGAGTCATGATTTCAGGCCGTTCCAACTCCAGGTGTGATAGGTGTGTCTTCTGCCGTGGCGTTATTGACACCAGTCGCCTCGAGCTGGTGATCAATGTTGCGGAGGTCGAGTCCAACGATCGAGTGCATCAACAGTGAAGAAACCGTTGAAATTGACCCGCTGGATATCCGGCGAGCGCAGATACACTTGAATGGCTGGGAAATTTCTCATTATGCTATCCGCCGCCCGCTCACTGTAGCGAGATGTGGCGGACCGGATGGTGATCTCCCGCAGGTTGGTAAAAGATATAGATGCAACTGGCGTGAGCCGGTGCAAGCTGGTGGGAATGATGATGTGGCACGAATCGTACGAGACGAGGGTGCGTTTCGAGGGCCAAGAGGCAGCGCCGATATCTTTCTTCCCCCACATAAGTACTCGGGTGTGAAATCCACCACAGTGAAGAGATGTGCCTGCGCTCGGACGGTCCATGCCCTGGAAACAAGCGCGCAGGAGCGCAAGTCAGGCACGGAATGGGAGAAAAAGTCAATGATCGAGTCCAGCAATTCTTGTGCGAAGATGGCGCGGTTGCCGGAGCCAGCTAGATAGCGGTAAGTTAATCGAAAGGTGTTGCTTATTTCAAGCGGGAACTCACCGTCAGGTTGCAGCGCCATGAATCAGAGAACGAGCGGATTGTGGAAGAGCTTACGACGCTGCCAGTGAGACGGCAGGAGCTAAGTGTCATGATGACATTGTCGCAGTCCGTGGTGGTCAATCGAGGCCGGGATCAGTCTAGAACACTCGGGTAAGAATTGACGGATGGTGAATGATGCAAGGCTCGGGCATCATTCGGCTGGATTTCGGCGGGTGACGGCCTGTACGACAACTGGAGGCATTTGAGCTGCATATGGGTGTTCTGGAATCTATCGGTTGCCTCATAATTCAGCTGAGTGGCCCAGCATTTCTTGACCTTATAATTTCACAGAATCTTGGCCTGACTTTTTTCCCATCATAATGTACCTTACTTCCTACATCCGACGCACATATAATCTCGTGAGCATTTGGATTTCCAGTAGAGGCAAAGGATCGTAAAACATAGCTCAGGAGCAGGGGGCCGAGGAGGTTCCAAATGGCTACTTGCTGGAAATATGCGTACAAAACTCCGGCAGCTGCTCCGGCAAGCGGCAAGTCTCGGTAAGTTCCCAACATTTTGATTGGTAGTTGTTCCACCCCGAAATTCTCTGGAGAATACTTAGGTTTTCCAAGTTGCAGCAGCACGAACTCCGGGATTCCGTGGCCTTCACATGGTATAAGAAACTGATAAGAAGCGCCGGCGAAGCAGCACTCCACCGGCATCCCAATTCTTGGCGTGGAGCTCTTGCAAACCACGATCATAGAAGCCAAGAGAAGAGCACTCCGAAAATCATTAGAAGCCGACTACATTCGCGGACCGCGGTGGCAACCCAGGGCCCAGGTCAACACTCTGCGAACTTCTTCCAATCTGGGAGAAATATAATCCGAAATACATGTGGTTGCAAGCTACATATATTCACGCTCGCCGGATTGGAGTATTTCCTCCCTCACAAGTTGAGATCATCTCCCTTGTGTATATTTGAATTGTGATACACAACGCACTCAGGGTACATCTGCAGTGGCTTCCAGCACCAGCTGCATTATTTGCTCACTGCGCGGGGCGACCGAGCACGTGAACGGCATGGGCCGCCTATGCATGACGGGCGTGGGTGAGTAGAGGGAAAAATAAAAGGCGGGGCGGCGCACGTAATGATTCCATCGGTCGTTTCCGCCACTGGGTCGATCTCGTTCCCAGCCGTGTCGACGGCGCGCGTGATGGTGAGCCCCGCGACAGCCTTGGCGACGTTGATCCAGACGGAGACGTCTGCGAGGTGGGTGCCTGGCGAAGGGGACCGTGATGAGATACATATATATGTGAGTGGTGCGGAAATATCTACCTGGGCAAACTCTGCTGAGAAATAAGCAAATGCGCCTGGCTTCATCACAGCGAATAGCTTACCGACGGCCGTATCCAAAGAGCCCCACGTCGACTGGGTGCGGTGCGGGATTCGGTCCCATGAAGCGGTCCGGGTTGAAGACGAAGGGGTCCGTGTATACCTTGGGGTCGTGAAGGAATTTCCTGCGACAGGTTCCGTGAAATTGAACAGCGTCCAATATCAGCCTCACTTACCAGACATTCGCAATCACAAGAGTGCCCTTGGGAATAAAGTATCCCTCGTACACGTCATCCTGCATGGCGCGGTGGGGAACGGCTGGCGAGTGATTATAAGAGTTGGGTAACCGAACTCGTGGGAGCGACCTACCGAGAGGGACAATGGGGAGCCAACGATAGAGCTCCTTGCAGACCGCCTCAATGAATGGGAGCGAGTCCCTGTCCTCGAAGGTCGGGAGTCGATTCTGGCCCACTACAGCATCAATTTCTGCCTGCGCCTTGGCTTGGATCTCGGGATACTTGGCAGCGGCGAGGAAGTATGTTGTGACGACGGAGACAGTCTAACGGCAAATTAAGGGTTTCGTGTAGTAAAAAGTCAGTGAACTTACGGTGTCGGCACCAGCTGTATAAAAAAGGCTTAGTGACAGAGATGAAGAAATGCGAGAGGATCGCCTACCGCCGTAAAACGAAGCAGCAGACCATTTGATTTGGTACATGCGGTCTTCGGAAATGTCTTTGTCGCGGAGAAGATTGGAAGCGTACGAGTCTGTCTCTTGTCCACTGGTCTGCGATAATGTCCAGGGGAGGTAGACGTGCAGTGTAGTTTGAACGCACCATTTGCTCGTTCACGTATGCCAGAGGAACTTCCGCCAAGTCGTCGCACGACTTGGTGTACGTCTTTGCGAGTCGTTTGAACTCGGTACCCGGGAACCTGAGAAGTACGAGTTGAGTTGGTCGTTGGGCGGAAGGACGAGATAAGCGCACCAGGAAGGGACATATTTCACTGCAACGCTTCAATCAGCAGATCTCGGTTAAAGAGCGATGGGGGACCAACAAATGGGCATCACATCCACGAGGAACGCGCCGGGACGGGTAATTTCAGAGAATTCGGCGAGCGCCTACGTATACGAGTCATTATTGACTGGTTGTTCATTAGTTGATTGCGGAAACGGACCTTGTCCGCAAGATCAACTAAGGGATCGTTTCCTTGTTCCTTGATCTTGTAACCGTATGTTAGGTGCAACACCATTGCGCCAGCAGTCCTGTTCTCTCGTCAGCAAATTTGGATCGGATGTCAGCAAGAACCGGACTGACTTTCTGGTTGCCTGTCCAGGATATGGGATCAACAATCATTGAGATGAACGCAAATACTCACCTCGTCAAACGCCTTTGGGTTCTCCAACACGCGTTTCAAAAACATATTTGCCTGGTAATTCTCCACGGGGTAGAATTTAACCATGCTTCCGCGGGTGCCGATGACTCTTCCAATCAGCTTGCGGTATTCCTTGAAACTGGGGGGATAGATGAAACTCTTCCAGAGCTTGAGGCAAAATACGCTTACTGGCGTCCGTATCTGGCACTACTCAAAACGCGGTCCCATCCGCTCATGTTCGCCATTTCAAGCGTAGGTCGATCAGCATACAGATTGCCCCGCTTGTCCAAGATCTCCGTCGCGACGGCGGGGTCGTTGATGATGACGAACGGCTGCCCTAGAAGAGTAACGGACATGATCCCCCCTGCGAAACGTCATCCATTTCAGCAGCCTACGTATTTTCCGAAAATATTGATCGTCTTACCGTAAATGTCTCCCCAAAGCGCGAACTTCTTCCACGCACGGCTCTCGGGCATGTCAAGGACATTTCCGATGAGTGGCCAGCCCTTGGGGCCGGGGGGCAGCGGCAAAGCAGTCCTCCGCGTGTAGAGATGGTAGCAGAGAGTCAAGGCCGCTGCCGCCAGAATGCCGTCAGTGCGAGTGGGGGTGAACATATTGCGGAGAATGGAGAGAAACGGAGATCGTTGGGGCCCGTCCACAAGAGCGAGCCTAAGCCTGACAGAAGCGCATTTATTAGCCGGCGATGGGTGATGGAAACAAATTGGAAACAATGCGATTGGTTGGAGAAGGTATCGCTTGAAATTATTGCCACCCCCGAAGGGAGCGGCTTTGTACTAAATATATGTACTCTTGCCCGGTTCCGACCGAGTTCCGGACAAAATTAGTTTGGTGCGGTCACCGCAGAAATATTTTGCCCTTTTTGGCCGCCGATCCGCTTGCTGATCGGACCTCCCACCGCCTTCAAATTATTTCCTGGTTTCGGCGTCATCCGATTCTCCAGCAGGAGCCTGCCACAGCCTGTGTTTACTTTGGAGACAGCAAGAACTGCGTTGTGGCCAAGAAGGGCGAAGACATCTTTGGCAGTCGTGGCACTGTGGCAATGACGCGCAGAGCCTAGCCGCTGTTCGGCATCTACGATACTGCCGCGTGTACATACAGCAGATACTAATAGCTCCTGGCCCCGGCGTTCCTAAGGGACCTACCTGCTTGCTTTTATTCTCGTTGCAGCGACCACTTGAACGACCTCATCCGATCCGGTGCGCATTGGAAACCTAAAATGCTGCGACCTCGAGGAAGGTCTAGCGAAGCGACCTGAATGGACCCTCCTGCTCTCCATTTCACCTCCATTTAATTAGTGGTGAGAGAATCCCGTCGACCCTGGCTGAGAAGCATACGCAGATGTGGGTGCGGGTTCTGTTGGACCACTATATCGTTTCTCGGACATGAAGTGGCGGCAGCCTGAGCGTCGTCGCCCGACCACTCGCGTACCAACCTGGCATACGTTGGTGGGCATCGACCCACTGAGAAGCCCCCCTCCCTCTCATGGCCACTCTTGATAACACATTAGTCCTTCAGCTCCAAAAGCCCAGTAGCTCAAATATGACCATGCCCATCCAAACTCGGCATCCTATTTCAGGCAGTTGTAATATCGGCAGCGTGAGTGAGACGAGATTATTTGATCGCATTTTCGTGCTCATAAATTCATCTAGACTCTACGGGGGTATGGTAGACCTTGCTGGGCTTGGCAAACAACTGATAATCCACAGCGGGGTGTTTCCAGGCCTGGCTTTACTTCCGCACATAATATGTAAAGTGAGACAACTGGTGGATTAAATCTCTGGTGAGACAGCCTTTTCAATCTCACTCCTGGGCTCATCGTGGTCCATGCAGGTCGCTTTCGTCATTATATGCGACACTTGTCAAGAGGCGATTCTCACTGGTGAGAAAATAATGGCCTCGTTGCCGGCCGCTCATA
Source organism: Mycena rosella (assembly GCA_029378255.1). Lineage (NCBI taxonomy): Eukaryota > Fungi > Basidiomycota > Agaricomycetes > Agaricales > Mycenaceae > Mycena > Mycena rosella. The sequence continues at coordinate 90,748 of JARKIE010000100.1, read as the reverse complement.
TATTTATGGTGTCCAGCTAGTGGTACGTTTACAGCTTCCGTGTCTGTCTGTTCGGTGTGGCCAACCATCTTGAATTTCCAGTCTACTCCTACGCAATCACAAATTTTGCGAATCTTGTTATCCTGAACCATTTATTCAGGTCTTTTTCATACCTCTTGCATTCCATTCCTGTCTGACTGCTTCCTAAACAGCACCTTGATCATTGAAATCTTCTCCAGCGACTTCATTGTTCTGGCAGTTCAGTTATAGGCTCACTTGCCTTGCCTCCATGTCAATTACCTCAGCCTAGCTCCTAGATTTTACTGTTATCGGGTTTACCACCGTAAGAGCCTGCCTGCATCATGGTTTCCTCTATTGATAGATCGAGAAAAGTGAGCAACGGAAGTTGGATTGCCGGTGGCTTCCTTGTAAGTCTGTTTAGCCCCGTTGCAAGAATTTATCTCATCGAGTATGCAAGCCATGTTGAGTCCGGAGAGTTTCGGTTGGGCAACCTGTTTCCTCTTTGCTCGCTATCCTAATTAGCTGCCTGCCTCAGTCGCTCTCTAATTCAGAGGCAATGGTGCTCATGCTACACGTCCCTAGTATATTCCACGAAGGCGTACGTCCTTCAATCAGTATCCGATTCCCAGCTCGCATGACCTCAGGCTCGAAATGAACACGAAATGAACACGTACACTGAACTTGCCACGCTGAAGGTTCGTTGGAAATATGGGTTTTAACTTCCATTAATTCATTCCCAAGATGCTTTCCATGAGCTGCAACATTGCCGCGGCCGTGACCGACGCGCTGATTTCCTTAGTCCTAGTTTACTACCTCTACATCTCCAAGACCGGTTTTGTTAAAACAGACGACATGCTCAACCGATTGGTCTGCATTCCGTTCGCGTCGCGCACACACGCTAAGTGATCCTGAAAACAGATTGCGTCCACCTTCAATATCGGCCTGCCAACCAGCATCTGTGCCCTTGCCGCTTGCATCCCCGTCCATTGGTATCAATATTCTCCCCGCTTCTCATTTCAACCCCAGATCAATGCTTCGCCCCAGACATTCATTTACATCTTCTGGTTCCTACTCCGTACGTCTTATTCCTATCCCCAATGCTGCGGAAGCGCGACTTGCCCAGCTCGTCGCCTTCGGACTTCAGCCCGATCGCACGTGCGGGGCAAATATATCACCACCTCGCGTCCTTTTCTTCATTTTATTTCATCAACACATTGTTCTTGCTCATTTCACTTTGGAACTAACAATCTGTACAAACTTCATGCCAGATGTCCTTTGCAGCTACACCATCAACTATCTCCATAATGCACTGCCAAGCCATCCAAATCTCGCACCATTGGATATTGCGCGCGCTAGCTTCGAAATATGGTCAGGTTCAGTACTTTATGATTACAACATTTGATTATTTTGCCACCACATTTATTCATTGGATCTTATACTATACAGATATTCGTAGCAATCCCGAAGTTCCCAAGATGCTGGATGCCGTTGCGAGCTCGGACTGTGCCGGGGATCAATCTCGGAGTGGCCTGGGCACCCACATCCGGCGCTGAGCGGGGGCAGTGTGCATCTCCCTATACATCTTTGCGCAGATACCCGGTTCTCAACGTGCTGAAGGTGTTGAGGTAGCCGATGGATTTACAACGGCCATTTTTAGTATTGTTTTCTCACATCTCGGTTGCAGGCTCCGGTGTCCCACGAGCACGGGAGCAGCCGTCCCATCATGTAATATTTGAGAACTTTCCATCACCTTCCTCCTTGCTTCCTACCACCATCATGAATCCATTCCTTTATACTCTGATTCCGCGCGAGCCCGAGCTTTTATTCCACATCGAGCTAAGTTGATCTACATTTTGTTGTACTGATCGTTCTATTCCTAGGGCCTCCTGCGTATCATCATGAGAGAGATTATCTGGTCTATGACTCGGCAAACCCACCAGCACAGCCTTGGCACCACTCAGTCCCCCTGCGGACCACCCATTTCTTCTTCAACACCCTAACTCTTTTCGCTGAGGAAAAATCTCAGAGGGTCGCTGTAAGCATCCCGTGCAGAATCGCACCCAACCCAATCAGCGGCGAATGCAGTCTACACAAACACCCTCCTCGTGATCCTCAACACACGGGACTACATCCGCGCCGCCTCCGCGCCTGGGATGGTCGAAGAGATCTAGCTCATAGAGGCGATGAATGCATCCCAAGGCAACGCGATTGCGATTCGGATCGACACCGCCAGTGTTATTCGGGAGGCCTTCGTGAGTGCTCAAATTATGTCTCAGGCAAGTCTCAGGATCAGAAAGGTCGCGCTAGATCTGACAGGGCCGTTGCTAGGCAATGAAGAAGTTGTGTTGAAATTGCTTGTGGTGTATATGGTGCTATGGAGCGAGTTGGCAGGTGACGGCAAAAAGATTACAACTTTCTCTTCGTATGTCAGCTGATTTTCTTGAAGCAGAATCAACCCGCATGGAAATATCATTTGATGCGCGCGGCGCATCAATCGCGGCACGGACTATTTTCTAAGCGTAAAAGGGACGCTGCGACCACCAACGAATTCCATCCCCTGTACACATTACAAGGTACCCAATTAAACAAATCTAGTCATCTAGCTTCTATTCTGGATCCCACCGTGCAATACTGTAGCTGTTAGTGGAGACAGGATATCCAGAAATCAGGAAAAACTCAGTAAAAGAAACTCTAGAATATTCGACCCAGAAGGTAAATCAAGCACCAAGGAGCGCACAATGCGGCCCAGTGGCGGCGCGACAGCGACTTGGGATCACCATTGGCGGGGGGCCCAGTGGCGCTGGCACTGGCACTGGGACTGGCGGGCACTACGGACGTAGCGTTTGCGGTCCCCGCAGACATAAATATATCCGTTTGCGCGCCTGCGCATCGGCAATGAATGAGCCCCTCAGTGGACATAAAAAAAGGAAGACCGGGGCGACGCACCGTTAGCGAACCCCAGAACGGAATTGTACGCGGGGGACTTGGGGTCCCCGTGTGCGTCGCTCCCGTCGACGACGATGTTACTGCCGTCGAGCTGGTTCCAGTATATCATCTGGCGCGGGCCGGTGGTACAGTTGGCCGGCGTATCTTCACACCAGGTCGGTGAGATTGCGGGCGCGACAGTGGCGTTGCCCGTTTGGCCGACGACTTTGCAGCGGAAACCTGGGGACGATGCTAGGTTAGCAGCAGAGATCTGCGTTTGGCGTGCATTTGAACACACCTTGCATGTACATGTTGGGCTGGGTTTCTAGATGAGTAATCGCAGAGCGGCGGGTGGGCGGGTACGCACCTCTCCACAGCCGTTGGGCACCCAGCCCCACTGCATGGTCGTGGTCAGTGATATTTTTTTTGAGGAAAGGAGAGAAAGGACGCACGGCACAGATACATCCTTCCTCGGAGCATGCAGGAAGGTTCGGCACCTGGTATGTCGCCAGACGCTTCCACGGCGTGCTACGAAATCGAGAGCACGGATAAGCGCTAATTATAATCCAAATTAAGCACCGACTGATATAGTGTCGTGAAGACGACCAGGTTCTCTGCAGTCACTGCTGAGAGGTCCGACTGCGAATAATGATTAATGCGCGTCAGTACATTCATGCTGGGCAATGTACCTGGTACGATATGGCAAACGCAGTCCCGGCCGCCATGCTCTCGTTCTGGGTGTGGACTTGGGCATCTCAGATCAGCAGCAGTCGGCACCCGATTGAGTGTGGGTGCGCTCACTATTCACGGTGCCGATGCAGTCCACCCCGCCGAGCCCGTTTGTGTAATTGTTGCCGTCGCCGAAGTCAGCGACACGGATTCCCCCGTACGATAAAGTGGTGAATGCGCGGTTCACAGCGAGCTCCACGGTAAAATTCCCGTTCGCGGGGCTACAATTCCGGGCGTCAGATGCGGATCAAGCAAGGTGAGGCCGCTCACAGCTCCAGGAAATCACCCTCATCGGGCGGGAAATCATCACACTAGGAAAGGTATTGATGAGGCACAGCACAGAAGGCGCGCTAAAACACCGACTCCGTTGTAGTGATGAAACCACCAGTCGTCTTTGGTCAGCTACCGCACGATGGCTCAATTTCAGCCGGAGACTCAGTTGAAAGGGCCACCTACGTTGAACAAGGGATTGACAATGGCGTTAGTGTCGTCGTCGTCGTAGCCAGGTGTCGTTCCGTTCAAGCAATACATCCCTAAGAGGACGTTCAGTCCCACCGGGAAACACAAGTTAGAGTTGAGTTAGACCTTTGTGCCACGCTGCAAAGTGAGCCCTGGTGAGGCCGCTGAGGGACAGGAGTAGCAGGAAAAGGCCCGTGAGGGACATGGTGGTAAGAGGAAAGGCACTGACGCGTGTCACCGTGGCGTTGACGCGACTTGTCAGTTTGTTACCATCTCACAAAAATAAAAATAAAATAGGCCGCCGCCTATCATTTTGATCGAAAGAGGGCCGAGACTTGGCCGAGACACTCTCCCACGTCCCGTAAGACCAAATCTCTCCGCTGAAAGGACCGTTCAAAGCGGAAGGCTTGTACCGCAAGAGTGATCAAGGCGCAGGAAGTATATTTCCTTGAGGTTATCTGAACTCCTTGTAATATTAGGCTCTGGTATAAAGTTGTTTCGGCCGACTTTTCATTTTATTTCCTCATTTCGGCGGAGTGTCATCACCGAGTTAGGATGGCGAACAACTCCGTGATTTTTATACCGAAGATTTCGGTGGTTGGTAAAGATCCTGGTGGGTCGTGGGTTTGCTTTGGTTGTGCTTGGTCCCTTGAGGGAGACGCGGAAGGTCACGGGACGCAATAAAATTTCCTTTTCCCCTTGAACTTGAAGCAACCACATTGTTGCAGGCGTGAAAAATCTCTGTCTCGAGATGGACAGCATATCCAGGTCTCTAGCTTCCTTGGCAGGACTCCCTTGAATCTATGTTCTCAGAGCTCTGTCCCGCATATCGGATGGATCTGTCGTCGGCCCCGGCCACGAGCCCGGCGTTTCCTCAAACCTTGCTGGATTCCCGATGTTGCTTGACAAATAAACTGCCCCGAACGATCGGAAACTGCTCCCAACAAGAGCAATTCTCCAAAATACCTATGTAACCAACGCAATTCTCGTAATGCCGGTGCTGGCTACTAACGCCACTCAAATTGAGCTTATCTTTGCGCTCTTAGATCGCAAGAAGCCCACCAGAAGAGCGATGTGAACGGGTGTTGACTACGTGCGCCCAAACCTTTAAGGCAGACCCGCTGGCGCTGCCATTTAGCTTAGCCCATGACCCTTCCCCAGTCCACCCAGCCCTCGCCCCCATATGAGAAGACCTCGCCGGCGGCCGAACACCAGAGCTTCGAAGATGGACACAACGCGCACCAGCAAGATCAGACTCATAGAAGACTCAAGGTATGTGTAATGCATATTAATGCTCAGCGACACCTCAATAATCCTATTTCCCAGGCAAGACACATCCAGTTGTTTTCTATCGGTGGTAATTCGTTATCTTATGGCTCCACATAAAAGCCCCTCAATCTGATTTCTCCAGGAACCATCGGCACCGTTTTATTCGTGCAAATCGGTTCGGGGCTGACCATCGGGGGCCCTGGCACCCTTCTCCTCACGTTTGTGCTCTGGTCTACCGTGGTGCTCGCGATCAACAACTGCCTGTGTCCGGCTATTTCGGAACTCAAATCCAACGCCACGACTGACGGTCCCCTGCAGCGGAAATGGTGACCTGGATCCCAATTTCTGCGCCATATGTCAGCCACCCACTCATCGACTTGCGCATAATCCTCAACATCCCACAGGTGCGCTTCGCAGATCGCTTCGTCGACGAAGCGTTCGGCGTCTGCAGCGGCTTCAATCTGTTTCTTAACTTCGCCCTCGGCGCCCCTTATGAGATCACGGCGTTCAACTTGATGCTCAATTTCTGGACCAACAAGATTCCCGTCGCGGCGGTGATCGTGTTCATGATCCTGTGCTACGCGTGAGTATCATAGGCATGAATCACCCGTCATCAGCGTTGACGTTCCCTCAGCGCCCTTAACTTGTTCACCGTTCGCTTTTATGGAGGTGCCAATTTCATCTGAGCGCGGTGCCGCGTCTTATGCGTTTGACGCTGTAGAATCTGAGTTTTGGTTGGCGCTTGGGAAGGTCATCCTGATTGTGGGCCTGCTGATATTCACGTTCGTGGTCATGGTGGGCGGTAACCCAGCTGTAACTATTTCGAATTCAATCCGAAACACACCGTTGACCTGCCGGTATGTAGCACGATGCGTTTGGTTTTCGCAACTGGAACGGTGAGAAATGATTCATCTCCGGTTCGCCGCGTAAATAACGGGTCAATCTTACCAGGTTCCAAAGTTCCGGTAACTTCAGCGTATTTACTCATGGCATTTTCCTTGACGCAGCTGACAGGGAGCACCCTTCGCCGCATATGTATACGACGGATCCCTGGGCCGCTTTCTAGGATTCCTGAGCTGTCTAATCCAAGCATCCATGACGATCAGCGGTCTGTGCTGCCTCCGAAGAAATACGATCCCGCCCTCGAATTAATCCCGCTATTCGTAGGTCCCGAGTACGTGGCGATCACCGCAGGCGAAGCCGCCCACCCGCGGCGCACCCTCCCGCGCAGCTTCAACACCATCACCGCGCGCCTCGTAGTCTTCTTCCTCCTCGGCGCGCTCTCCGTGGGCGTCCTCGTCCCGTACACGGACCCCAGCCTCCTCGGCACGGCGGCGGTGCGCCCGGGCACGGGAACGTCCCCGTATGTCATCGCGATGGAACACCTACGCCTCGGCGGCCTCGCACACGCGGTGAACGCGCTTGTGATGCTCTCGATCTTCTCCGCGGGGAACAGCTACGTGTACATCGCGAGCCGTGCGCTCTTCGGGATGGCGCTCGAGGGGCGCGCGCCGCGCGTGCTGGCGACGTGCACCGCGCGCGGGGTGCCTATCTACTGCGTCGGCATCACCCTATCGTTCGCCTTGCTCGCGTTCCTGCAGCTGCAGCACACGTCTGCGGTCGTCCTGCTATGGTGCAGTCAGCATTTTACGTTGCGGTGTTGAGCTCACCGTGGTTCTGCAGGATTACGCGCTTTACGAACGTCTCGGGGATGGCCAACTACGCCATGATCGCGTTCACATACCTCCGGTTCCATGCCGTACGTCTACACTCTTTTCTCACCCTCGGTGAAATAAAAGATACCCAGGCACTGGAAGCACAAAAGATCCCTCGCGAGTCCCTCCCGAGGCGCAGCCCCTGGCAGCCCTTCTGCGGGTCCGTGCAATCCACTCTGGCCCTAGCCCAGAGGGGTCTTGACATCCGCTGATCATGAACAGGTACTATTCGTTCGCCGCGAGTTTCACGATGGTCTTCATAGCGGGCTACGCCGTATTCCTCCCGGGCCACTGGAACGTCCTCACCTTCGTGTTCTCGTACGCGCTCATCGCCGTGCTGCCCGCGATTTTCCTCGGCTGGAAGCTTGGGCGTGGGACAAAGGTGCACGGTGTCCTTCGGTTCGGGCCTGTGCCTCCTCCTTGTCTGACGACTGCCTCGATAGTGGCGGATCCCCCGTGAGGTCGATTTATTCACCGAAGAACGCGCCGAGGTGGACGCGTATGAGAGTGGGCTTCGTGAGAAGGCGAACGAAGGTTCAGGTGTTCAGGCTTTAGGTTGAGCTTAGCAAGAGCTATCGTGTAGCGCATATATTTACCACTATTAATATGGTATCTAATAGGTTGCCTACTTAGGGGTTTGGTTGTGCATTCGCAATCAGGGTTCAGCACGCGTACGTTGCTGTTCACCATTACTTGTGTTGTTTTAAAGGGGTGGTACTCTGTTGCTTTGTCGCCGAACTTCGCAGCAGACTCCACAGGATAGTAAAATAAAAACATCCGAGGCTACTATACATGTACTTATCCGCGGTAGAAACCCAGCGCTCCTCCGGGCAAGGATTTACCCATAATTCAAGTGGTAATCCCCAAGAAAACCCCCCTCGCAAGCAACTGTGGTAACCACTCCCTTATCTTTGTCGAAAGGTTGGGGACCCGGTCGCTCCACATCCGCATCTCCACGCGTTCCAGCGCAGGCAGCGACAGCGTTGTGAATGCTGTATCAAACGCCTGAAGGTGTATTTCCATCCCCTCCAGCTCATTCGTGCTGAAGTACCCCGTATCACTAAACACAATCTCACGGATGGCATTGTGCGAGTCCATCCCTCTCATCGTGGCAGGAAAGTCGAGATAGTCCATGGAAGTCCGGACGCTGAGGTACGTGAGGGCGGAGAAGCGCGTGGGATCAAAGCCCTTCTTGAGTCCGCCTGTTGGGATGTGAGTGTTGGTCGTATTTCGATGTTCCGATGGCTTACCAATGTCGCGCAGCAGCCGCCGCACTGTGGGCCGGGTTCGTTCCAGTAAGGCCGGGAGAGCGCCTTATGGCTCCATGGAGTGGCCCACGTTAATCTCGACGAGCTGCGAGACGTCGAGCGGGCAGTCGGGACTCAACAACCACCGCGCCATGCTCGCCGAGTCTCAGCCTGAGACAGGCGAGCGTCGTGCGCGCGTTCTTCGGCTGGTAGCCGCGCTTCCAGAAAGCGTCGCCAAGTTCTTCCACCGCATCTATGAGGTGGAACTCCACTTCCTTGAGAGCCGGGGTGCACGCGCCGAAGAGAGATCCAAGCATGGCCGTGTCGCCGGAGGCGATCATCAGTCGCACGCGGTGTACAGATGCGAGCCCAATGATTTGAGCAGTGGCCCGGACGTTAGCCTCGTCAAGGTCCCTATTGGATCCATAGACGATGACATACTCCACGTGTGAGGCCCAGAGAGGGGATCTCCGCCGTGGACTCGCTGTCGAGGCAGATTGTGACGCGCCGGATATGATGCGCGAGGTATGGGGAAACGGTGAGGATATCCCGCAGGCGCTGCGGGGAGATATAGGCTTCTTCTCCTAGGTCGGTGATCTTGTGGAATATGTGTCGTTGCGCGGGCGGGGTTAGGACTTTAGATGCGAGGGCACAGGCACGCAGGGCTTCTGGAGTGTGGGCTAGAAACCCAATGATCTACTCCAGTAGCTCAGGAATTTGCAAGTTTGAGGTAGGACTGTACGACGACATGGTTGTTGAGAGAAGGGAGTGCAATCAAATATCTGTGATGCCAGCACGCAGCGTGCAGATACAATTGAGATAAGATAAGATTATATGCGGACTCTCAACGGGCTGTTCTTCTGGATTGCTCTCAAGCGCCAAAATGTACAGTGCAGACTTAGTAATGGAGCTCGGGCGTCTCAGGAAAAATCTTGGGGAAATCGTTGGAGTGTGCCATGTATAAGAAAATAAATTCATATGTTTACAAGCCCATTTCTTTGAGGAATTTTTCAGTACTCGCATAAAGCTCGTTCTAAAGCCGCTCGTCCAGCGCAGAATTTGAAGTAGTCCATATCACTGTGGAAAGTAAAAGCACTATATATGAGTGCCCAAGCACTATTTATGCAAAAAAGCACTCAGCCTGAGGCCATCAATTGGTAGTGTTTTTCAGGGCACTATTTCTGAGTGTTCCAGAGCCACTAACTGCCAAAGCACTTCACCTGAGTCCACATCGCCAAAATGCCCGGGAGTGCTTGTTTGGGTATTTCAGGACCATATGAGGTCCCCAATGGATATATGGCAACCTGAATATGGACAGTAAAGTTCCGTTTGTATGTCGGACAGTAAAAGTAGTTTGGCTACTGTTTGGGGCCAGCACTGGGAGCCGCTGCATATTGATCCCACATCAAGGTTTACCATAGTTATGATAGTTGATAGGTTATGTTGCTGGCTTGGATTTTATTCAAAATGCTAGGAGGTCGCCGGTTCCATTACCCCAATCCCCGTTTATTCTCAATAACATTGTGTTTCTTCAATATCTTAACCTAGCTAGTACTGCCGAACCTAAGTGAACCTCCTACCCACGCACCGAAGCCCATGTTTTTTTCGAGTCACTGAACCACGGAAAAAGCACTGCCATGTAGTGCTCGGGCACTTCCCCTGAGTACTCATAAGCACTCGTAAGTAGTGCTCTAATGCACTCAGTAGTAGTGCCCAGGGCACTCCATATAAGATGGTTTTTGATAAATTGGCACTACCATGGTGTGCTTTTAGGCACTTCATGTCAGTGTTTTCCAAGGGAAAAGCACTACATGTGAGTGCTTTTTGGTGCTCATATGAAGTGCTTTTAGTTCCCAGGGTGGGCATATGGCTGCAGTGGGGACCAGATACACACCCTTTCTCTTTCAAAACTGCCACCTTCTTTCCCCAAGCCGCAAATGCCACGGTCATCGCGCCCGAGCGCCATCACGATCCAAACAACAGCACGGTGAGCAGTATCGTCATGAAAGAACCCAGATACCCGCCAATGTCCTGTTGGGATCCCGGGGTTTCAACTGCGCCCGGGCCGGCCGCGATGCATGTGGTGGAGTATGCCCGCAAGCTTTGTGGTTCCTGTGAAAGGTCAGCCAGGCATGACGGGGATCGCACGGTCTTCGCACCGTACGAGTTCATAAACTCCCCCAAAGAATTGTAGTCGTTATTAAAATCATCCTTCGTGATGAATGATTTCGGCTGGACCCGGTAGTAGGCGGTCGAGGACACCTGGAACGCCGTGGTTTAAGGTCGCGTTCAACTCATTGCAACGAATACTATCCGAACATCGGCCCCACTCTCCTTTGCAGTCGCCTGCATCAGCGGTAACAAGGTGTCGGTGAGCACGAAATAGCTGATATGGCTGCACCGGTATCAGGGAACGCTGAATAGCAGAAGAAATCCGGCGTTCTTGATGACCATCATGTTGTGTGTACCATCCTCGGTTAGTTCGAAAGGGTCAGCCAGGCTGAACAGTTGAGATATAACGTTGGGCGTGCATTGCTAGAGGGCACTCACGCAGCCGCGTTATTGACTGGGAAACGTTCGTCGCGTCAGCGGGGATTGATCACGTTGAAAGGCGACATACTCAGAATATCAAGTCGGTGTTCTTTCTCAAGAAACTCCTTCGCAGAGCGTTGCACGGCGCGGGGATCCGAGAGATCCAATGAGTGCCAGTGGTGCGCGAAAGCATCTAGATCGTGGCATACCCGATCCCGCTGCTTGAAGACAGTTCAGTCCACGCTGCCGCAGCATACATCCGTCACTGCTCCCTTGCCGCCGGTTAACATCATGACTTTTCCGTGAAGGTCGACCAGATCGTCTTCGGAGATCTTCGTACTGAACATCGGAGAGAAGGAGAGGAAGGGGGTGGGTGGTATGATGAACTGAGCGGCCCTGGCTCATTTATATCCTGAGTATACCATCAATCAATAATGCTCCTTTCCTTCGGTAATCTTGAAATGCTCGGAGCGATGTCTCCGCTGTGCTGTTTTGTCGTTTTGCCGGCGGTGAGGTAGCCCAGATCTGCAACGCTGAGAGCTCGGCTCTACTATATCTGACTAGGAAGCTGGGCACTTGCCAAATAAATAGATGAATAGTACCAAATGCTGAAAACTTGGACTTGGGGGAGGGACTACGACCCCTGACGCCCCTCCATGCCAAAATTTGAGGCGGAATGTTGCGTTGTTCGAAAGCTGTGCTTCGCTTGATCGCGGGCCGGAGGGTGAGAACATCATTTTCTTAAGACCGAGAGGCCATTTCACCTGTTTCTCCACCAATTCTTGGTGGATCCACAAGTTTTGGGGCTCATTCTGACCCCAATTATCTTGTGTACATCACCTACATCAAGCATTTCCGGAAATTCACTTTCCCCCTCATAAAGCCTTAAGGGTAAACATGATGTGCCCTGAAATACCTCACCGCCGCGACCTCCATATGAAACTACCCTTTGACCCTACCAATCTAGAACTTCACGTGGTCCATTATTGTGTATAAAGGTTCAGTTGTGACGGTGGACCATCATTATATCTGTTTTATAGCTCGCTCAGCATTGACCATGCATCAAAACAACCAATTTTCTTCAGTACCAATGTCTGAATGCCGGGTTCTCGACAGTCGGAGACTCCGGGGTGAAACCTGGGCTAGGTATGTCCATCTACTTATTATTATGAAGCTCTGTGAAGTCTATTTTGGGCAAGTATGTCCTTTCGCTGTTGCGCTGCAGTCGTTTAATCAGCCGTATGGATCCCGTCGCACGCACCTGGCATCGGAAGCACTCAGTTCTACCATTTTTCTAGGTCCAATATACCATTTCACCATCTACAATACTGTATTTAGATCTGCTGTTCGAATTTAGTTCGAATTACTTACTTTTAGTGCTCCCATAAATACATAACCTGACTGCGAACAACTACATACATGGATAGTTAGCTTCAAGAGTTAGCCTACCCTAATTAGTAGGATTGACTTATCGCAATGGAGGAGAAGAAATGAGCCCACACGAAGTTTGTTTGGCACAAAATCGGCATTTGCCGCCGCTGATAAGTTGTCGGATCACCTTGGAACACTATGCCACGTCGTTGGGTTGATCCGATTGACTCGTTCTCTTCTACCTGGATGCAACTTACCTCAATCGTGTTTCTTTTGCCTTTTTTGCTGGGCGCTGGTGGCACAGTGAGTCCATCGCGGAACTGCGTGGCTCGTTTCCAGCGTCGTTTTCAGCATAGTCTTTCCAATTTGCATGCTCGTCGCGCCCCCAGGCTGGAGACACGATTTCAATATAATGTGCGCCCGCTTCCCAGTTGCACCCAGAGGCTCCTCACGAATTCTACAGCTGAGCCTTATGTTCGCTACGGGCATGTTCTTCTGTATGGCGCTCAACCTCCCATGCGGTCCGCAGCTCTACATGTGGGACTCCCGAACTGATGGCATTCCAGATTGGTGCTGGTGTTCCGGCTCAACGGGCAGCAGATGGAGAAATACTACTTTTGGGGGACGTGTTTTATCTGTACTGTGTGCATCACGGCATGCGCATCCGGGCATCTCGGGTCAGTATTCTTCGGATTTTGGCCTGTGTCTAATCTAATCTCGTGGGCAGGCATGAGAATGTCCTAGAATGTCGGCAGGATGTGCTGGTACGACAGCTCCGATCAGTCCGATCCCGCCATGCTTCGCTGGCTCATCGGCACGCAGTCCTTCTGGGTCTACCATTGGATATATGGTCACATACGAGGTGCGCTCGTCCCAGGTCGTGTGTGTTGGCTGACGTGTATCGCAAGCTCGACACGCGCCGTTTTCGAACAGACACGAGCCAAAGTGCGCGGGAATTTGACCGTCGGCTGAAGCCGGGGGGAAAACGGGCGCGACTTTCATCATTGTCACCTGTTTAATGCCCGGGGGATTGCTGCGCTTGATGTCAACATCAAGGATGTCCAGGATGTAGCCGACGGTACCGGCACGAACACCTCTCCAGACTTTGACACAATCACAGAGCTGAAGGGCCTGGGCATGCCCGACGAAGTCTGCGGTGGTGAACATCGGGTGGCAACTCCTTTGGAACGGTTCAACATCGTCGATGGTAGGGTACACTCGGGGGTGGGCCTTCTTGTTCAGATGTCGACAGAACATCACAATTTCGCAGCCGTTGTCGACCTTCGGCTTGTCGGCGTCATCGATGAAATTGTCCCGAGACTTGCGCACAACAATGCATTCCTTGGACGAAATGGCAAATGCCAGGCGACCCGCGTGTTCCTCGTTGAGATAAATCCAGATTCCTGGCTCCACCTCGCCAGGATTTTCAGACTTGAGCAGTCCACGGACTCGGTAGGCGATCTGCACTGCAGTCGCAGTTTGCGGCAGAGGGGCGTGCAAGGAGACGAGGTGGGGCAAAATGGAATGGGTGGCATCCTGTATGGCATGTCCTACAATTGTGCTGTCGGCCAGCACTGATGCTGCAGCGGAGACTTCAGGAGCGGGGGCGTCATCCAACAGAGCGGACTCGGCTTAGACGTCCGCCTGCTGTTCGAAGCGAGCCGCAATGTCGGCCAGCTGCCCAATATCTTCCTGCTCCCGGGGTAGGAGAAGGGGTGGCACCGGCTCCAGTGTGTCCTCCTCCTCGTCATCAATGAATTCTGTGCGCTATCAACAACCGTTCATGAGAAAGACATGGACGACGACCCACCCAGGTCCGATGTGTTGAAGGTAAGATCCTTGTCGCTCTCTGTGTTGCCTGCATCGTCCTCGTCCTTGTCATCATCCGCATGTAGGTCCAAGAGTGCTGAGACTCGGCGGTGTCGAGCCAATGCCTGTTCATCGACGCATCTGCGCTTTTGGGGGGGCTCAGGGGAAGGGTGTCGAGATAAGGATGGGGTGGGGGTATCCTATGTACGTGGTCAGATTCCAATGTAATTGGATCTGCGGCGACTTACGCTCATGGACACATCCTGCGACGATTGTGCCTGGAAGTTCGGCGTGGGTTCGCGCGTCCCGGGCAAGAATGGGGGGGTAGGCTCCCGCCGCGGCGTCCTCGGAAAAAACACCGGGGTCCACGCCCGTGATGCATAGGGTTGTTGCAGGCACTCGTACTCAACGTCTTGCAGGTCTCTTTCGGGAGTCCAGGGCACAAAGAGCAGGGTACGAGTGCTGTGCTTGAGTAGGGGGGTGCGAAGGGCATGCTGGAATGTGGGGGTGGGCAAGGAGGCGCTGCTGAGAGGCGGGAGAGGTGTATGGTGTGCGGCGGGGGCGATTGGGGCCAACAAATCCGCCCGGCGCGGGCCAATGAGCAGGTGCTCTGAAATGCGGTAAGGGGCCGGCGAGTTCAATCTGTGCTCGTGGCCCACCAGGATGGCGGGCATGTCGAAATCGCGCTGATCAGCGCGTCGGACAGCCGCCTTGGTATCATCCTCCTGGTCGCTGGGCTCGTCGCCATTGGCTTCCCGCGTGGAGTTGTCCAAGAAATGGTGGGGGTCTTCCTCGACGTAGGGTATGTGTCTGGGCAACAAGACGTTAGCGGCATTCATGGCGCGCACGCCTGGTGTAGGTATTTTTTGTATTCTATTTTTTTCACTCGCTAGGCGTGCACGGTGCCCAATTTCTGCGCGCATTCAAAGCTCACAACTTTCTTTTTATTACTCTGTACCTATCTACTAACTACGAGAGGAGGGGACAGGTGTACCTAGACATAGATAGACATTAGAAGCAAAAAACAAAAAGGTGGTTGTGCAGCTGTCAAGCCAGATTTCATGAGCCATCCCTCAGCAGGCAGTCGGCCGAGCCATCACTCAGCCAGGCATGCCGAGCAACGGCTCATCAAATAGAACTGATTGACAGCTTTGACAGCTTTCCCTGCTTGAATCCGACCACCTTCAAGTCCTCGTCGCTCTTGACGTGGGCGGCGCTAGGGGCAGGGGACGGCCGGGGGCACGGATGCGGGGGTGAGGGGGTAGGACAGCAGGATACAGGAGGTCTGGGAATAGCAATAGGACGACAGTAGAAACACCAAAGTCAATACTTAGTAGTAAAACCCGAATACTTAGTAGTTTTTGTGTCTATATGACGGGTCGTCAGAGGGTGCTCCGGGCGTCCAGAAATACGAGAGCACACAGCGCATATATCAAACAAAAATGTCCATTGTTTCCCAGGTAAGTAAGTGGCACGACATACCCTATCCCCCAACTACTACAGTTACTCTTGATCCAGGCGGCAGCCGTCATGCGCTCTCCTCCTCTCTGACGCACCCCAAACGATGGGCCTCGCAAAAATGACGAAGCGCAAGAAGGTGCGTGCGATGGCGGCTCCGACATTGACCTGGACGCCCATGCTGGTCGAGGGTCCACACAACACCCATTACCATTACGTCAAAAAACCCAAAGCAAGCCAAGAGCCCCAGGCTCCTACCCACCCGCACGTTACGGGGTTGGGGAAGTCTCAGTAGCAGTATTCAAAGTGAATTCTCTGGCATAGTGGACTTTGTCATGCAAAAAGACCAATTTGTGATTGCCGATACAATAGCTTCCGAACTTCAAGGCCCCAACCCCTCCACGGCAGCTGACATTTAACAAACGTAAACAACATAGCCAAAATCAGGGTGAATATTTGTTCTCAGAAAGTGGGTCCTCGAAAAAATATGGGGGATGGCCCCAAATGCTTCCTTAGGTGCCCAAGGCCTCAGCTGCTAATTTACGGGGAGGCTGGACCTCAATATGTTGTTTACATTTGTTAAATGCCAGCCACCGTGGAGGGGTTGGGGCCTTGAAGTTCGGAAGCTATTGTATCGGCAATCACAAATTTGTCTTTTTGCATGAAGAAGTCCACTATGCCAGAGAATTCACTTTGAATCCCGCTACTGAGACTTCCCCAACCCTGTAACATGCAGGTGGGTAGGAGCCTGCAAGAGCCCCTGGTTTACTTGGTGAACAACCACACCCTCATTCAGCAGCTGGTGCCCGCCTCTTCCCATCCCCACCTCTTCTCCGACATCCCGACGACTTACTGGCATCCGATGACCTGGGCCACTACAATTTTGACGACGACCAGGTCGACACCACACCCCTGTCCCTGCAGAAGGGGTGTGACGACTCGCCGAGGAAGAGGCGTCATCGGGAGAATGTCACGTTGCAGGGCGTGAAGTGGCAGTTGGATGTCATCCTGCACCTCATCTCGCCCTTTGCCCGGCTGTGGCACAAAACCCATCACCTGCGGGACACCGACCAGCTGGTCCTGCCGAACAGGGAGGAATGTGGTTGCGGGAAATCAATCAGGGCTGAGATTTCTGTTTTACAGTTCACCAGTAAGCCAGCCGCGCCATGTATCACGACATATACTGACTGAATGTCACAGAGATTACGGATATCACTACTTGGATCTGCGAGTGCACCCCAGCACCCCAACAGCTCCTAACTGCCGGGCTATTTCCATTGGTGCCGCTGCACCCACATTTTGCGGTTAATATGTGGGTTTTGGAATTTGCGATGAAGCTCTTCGTCCGGATCGTCCCCAACAATACGGCCTGGTGCGCCACCATCGAGAGTTTTTTAAGTGGGGTGGGGTTTAGCATGGTCAACGAGGTGCGTCACCGTCAGCGACAGTCATATTGTAAAAGCTCACTCCACCTACCAGGGGTTGATTAGAAAGCTCTTCGGGAGTGCCTTGGAGTGGTACACCCACTTGCACCACCAGGTCGATCAACACTACAACAACATCCTCAAGCACATCCGGCGCTATCACTTCCTCAAGGCCCCGACAGCAAATGACAACTCGGATCGCAGTGTCCCCCCTACGGGTCCGCAGCAGGAACCGGGCCCAACGCCCACGCACTTGCCACCTACTAAGAATTGAGGGTGTCGCAGGGAACCGTCTTCCTGGTTTTGCCACCCTTCGACATTCCCCACTCCGGGGGCGAGACAGAAACGTCCCAGGGACACTACACTTGAGACCACCCCCGATCCGTTCCCCGAGCCCCCACCTAGGACATGGCCAAGCAATCACTTGCGCCGACATTGCCCCATGTGTTTTGGCAGCCTGACTCATGATCCCGGTGTTAGGTATGTCACTTTGCGCTTGCCACCACGACTGCTGAACTGATTGCTTGGCTTTTCTTACAGTGTAGATGCGCTCGTCTGTGTCGACACGTGCTTTACACAGAAACAGAACACTGGGACCGTCGACCCACCTAAAACCCACTCTGCCACACACTTTGTCTACGAGGGACTCAGCGCAAAGATAGAGGACTACATAGACGGTGTGCGTGCGACGAAGCCAGTCACAAAACAGGCGCATAAAGCGACAGTGGTGGAGATCGAGGACAAAGGGGATGAATATGAGCACCCCGACTTGTGTTTGCCACCGTTGGTGCTCAACAGGTGCGAGTCATCGTTCAAAGCTGCAGACGAAAGACCTGAGAAGGCCAGCACGCAGTTCTACAACAACACTGCCCTCATCGCGCTGCTTTGCTGCCATGACCGTGTCTTGTGGCTGGTGAACATGCATTCTGCAGGAGAAAAACAATTCTACGTATACCTCATTGAAACCCTATTCCAGCATCTACCTGCAAATATCACGGTCGGTCTGCTATACAACGTGGCGTGCCAACTAGAAAGATCCGCCCGCAAGTGGGGCTCTTTGGATCGCTACATTGATCGGTTGGCGTTCGCGGTAGCCGTCTTCCACGCCTTCAGCCACGAATGGGCTTGCCTATCTACCATCCTCGCAAGCGAGAAGGCTTCGGCTTTACGAATGGCGAGGGCTGCAAGCGCTTTTGGCACTCGATCAGCCACTTGATCGCGCACTTGCACATTTTGAGCGTAAGCCGGGTGTGCTGGAGACACGCCATATACTAATAATGTACTCGTAGTACCATCACCGGCTTTATACACTAGACACCCCGATACAGCACACCAATGAGGCAAACCTCTTCAAGCTGGTGGAGTGGCTGCGGCGACAGACGCTGCACAGCATGACAAAACACCGGGAAACTCAAGAGGTAGTAGACGCGTGCAGCCACCTGCTGATGTTGCTGCGAGCGCAGTGGGCGAAGCAAGTGTGAGCTCAAACGAAACCTCAAGCCCATGAGCAGCCTGAATAGTATCGCTAGACGAGCGCTGACTGTTTCATTTTCAGGTTGGTCAAAAACAGCGGGCCAGAAAGCCGTAGCAGCCGTGCTTGCATCGCGGGATGCAGCCGCAATTCGCAAGACCCAGGTCACGGAATGCGAGGCGGCCGTCTTGGACGCTATCGACGACGACAGTGGCAACAACATTGTGCACTGCAAGGTGGCCTTGGAAGCAGCGTGGATGGCACTCAAAAAAGTCAAAGAACGGCTGACGTGTCAAGAGCTCACACTGGGCGTTGGCGACAGAGCCGCGTTGACGAAGCTGGGCAAAAGCAAATACCTTGAGCTTCGCATGAATGCGCAATCCCTCAAGATGCGACTCCAGGACCGTCTGCGGGCAAGGAAGTTTGAGCACGATCGAGTAGAACGATCATCCCGGCGCCAGAAAACTTCAGGTATGCCACCCAAAATAACATTACCAGCCGCAGTTCGAGACTGACGCGTTCATGCCAGAGTGTAAGCTTTTGGCACATACAGATTCAGCCATGAAGCGGCGCGAACCCCAAATCTCACGCTTAAAGAACGACTACAACAAGCTGTACAACGAGATTGACCTGGAAATCAAACATAAACGCGCACCACGCGGGGCCGTGGCTCCTGAGTGCATTGAAAGCAAGCTGCTGTATGCGCTGGATGTTGATGACGTGATTTGGCAGGATGTTGGTCTGCAAGACGAGGAGGAGCAAGAGGTTCCCCTGTGGCTGAGCAGCGACACAGTGCGGAGCAGAATACGGGCGATGCTGGAGCTGGATTGATCCAAAGAGGAAGACTGTCAGCTGGCGAAGGAGCACAAGTCGTTGCGGGTGTGGTTTGCGGAGGAATGGACGGTTGTTAATGAGGCGATGAGTCGCGCAGGTGCATCGGTTTATTTACAATGCAAGCAGATGGTTACTGACTAAGACAACTTAGCTGACGGAGCACCTCCTGCGCTTGTGCGGGACATGGCGCCAATATATGCCGGTCGATTCAGTGGGGGATACGCCATGGCGCCTGAGCGACGAGGAGCTGCTGGCATCGCTGCTGGAGAGTCGAAAAGCCAGACGCAGGGAGGATGCATATGGTGCTGCTGAGGAAGAGGCGGAGGAGGACTTCGAGACGTTGGATGCAATGGATACCGCGGGGGCCTACCAGGAGGTGTACAAGTCTTATGGGACCAACAGCGACGGCAACGACGATTCGGAATAATACTATTGACGTGTCTGTACTATGCTTCTTATTTTTTAGTGAAGCCGGATTGGGATGTGAGCGGTCTCCCCACACTTGATTAGGCTGACAATGGCAGGCCACCTAGAATAATTGCCGAATCAGATGACAATGGCGGACAGGCCATCATGAAAATTCTCGAGCACGATTGCGAGGCCACTGATCACTCCAGCAAATTATCGAGCGATCGCAACGACTATTACCGAAGTGGGAGAATAATGGAGGTGGATGGCATCGCACAGGGGGGGGGGTATAAAGTAGGTGCTGCTTCGTCTTAAACTGTACCACTCCTGTCCCCACAACCTGTTTACCCACTGCCCAGATGTCTCCTCCTGCATCCAAAGCTCGCCGCTCCCGTAAAACCCTCCCGACCTTGACCCGCTCTGGATTTGATCACAAGCTGTCCCGCTGGCATTGTCCTAATCAATCCCCGTTGCCAGCCGCGCTGAGCGCAGTGCCTGACTGCTATCGTGAGTGTTCTTGCCAAACCTTTCTGAGGCCACTCATCCCTATTAATTGCCTAGCTTGCCATTATGATATCTCTTCTCAATTCGACTACAAAATTCTGCCCGGTTACATGGTCCCGGGTGTCTGGATGTCTGCACGGAGTTTATCATGTTATTCCCAAATTTGTTCAAGTAGGTGTGCTGCCAGTGGCGCATGTGTTGTACTCATATATCCTATTAGCTGTCTCCCACGCCCAGTACGGCACCGCATCCACCGAGAACTGCGGTGAAGGCTTTGAATGTTTCTGGAATTGAATGGCGTTACCTGCAGGTACCCTCTGCACTCCGAGTGTGGAAGATTTGCTGACTTGTTTTGTTGCAGGAGTTGCCACTTACATACCGTTTTGTGATTTACGATGTTAGTTTTACATTTCATTTGTGACACAATTGCTTGTTGTCTCTCTGTGTTTTGTGGGTGGGAATTTATTGTTATTTGCGTGCACTTTGCGTGTGTTGTACCGTTTAAGTTTTTTTCTTTATAATGGCAACTTATGAGCACAACTTCCTTTTCGGGAAGCAATAGGTTGTTTGTGCATGTGTGGCAGCCAGCGAGATCGTTAAGTTAGTGAAAAGATTTTGAGAAATGAGGTGCTGAGGATGAGAGATAAACATCGGCGGGAGATAAAGGGAGAACAGTGATGAATACCAAAAAGAAAAAATGACTTATATGAAAGGAAAGGAAATAAAATGATCTCAGTGGGATTCAAACCCATGCCAATGGCATAACCCACTTTAAACAAGGCGCAAAGGTGAGCCGGTGCTATAATCGCTAAGCCATGAGGTCCTACACAAGTCACCAATATTACAAACCACATTAAGCTGCGATAAATAATAAAACCACCCTGCCATCGCACCACATACAAACAACCGCTACCATCCCGAAAAGGGAATTCTGGTTTAAACAATCCTAAAAAACATGTGAGTCTCCAAAAACCAATAAGTCTCCAAAAAACAAATAAATCTCCAAAAAACAAATAACATATGTACATGTGCAAAAAATGTAGTACTTATAAAAAATTATATTTTGTAAAAAATACACCAAGTCAGACAAGTTAAAAGGGGTCAACATGGGAGCACCCGGTAAGCCAATAAAAATACCCAGGAGCTCCCGTACATTGCTGAAGGGGGGCTGGGTGCTCCTGACCACATATGGAGTGTGGGCAGGTGCTCCCACATGCATGTGGAATGTGGGCGGGAGCTCTCACATGTATGTGGAATGTGGGCGGGAGCTCCCGCATGTATGTGGAGTATGAGTGGGTGCTCCCAGTGCATATAGTGATTAGGTGGGAGCTCCCAGAGCTCTGAGGTGGGAGCTCCCATGCTGTTCAGGGCGGGAGTGTCCTGCATGTGGTGGGGTCTCCCGCTGAAGTCACCTGGGAGGCCCTGCTGATGTGGTGGGGAGGTCCCGCTGATGTTGCCGGAAGGTCCCACCCTTGTCAGCGGGAGCTTCCAGGGCAGGCGGGCGGGGCCTCCCGCCAAACCGATAAATAATGGCTGGGAGCATCCGGGAGCACATAAACCCTGTCCAACAGAAGCTCCTGCCTGAGTAAGAAATACATAAGGGAGCCATAAGGACTCTACAGAATGACCCATAACAACAAGTTAGAAGCATTTAAACATGAAGGACAGTACACAGAGTTAAACAGATTGGACATGTCCATTCATACTCAAGTAGAGGAGTTTACATGTTGAAGCACATATGATGGGATGACTGGTCGCTCCAAACTTTGTGGACGGTACATGGAGTTGAACAGATTGGACATTAGAATACAATGTCCATTCAGAATAACATAAAGAGGGAGTATACATGTTGTTGAAGCACGTATATGGTGGTATGGCTGGTCGCAAGCACCAACAGGTAGAGCAGTGGGATGAATAGATCCTATCATAGGCAGAGAGCTGGAAATCTGAAATCGCTGCAATAAATTTCCCTGGCAGGAGCTAGTGGGGGGAGCCATGGACACTAGAAATAAAGTGAGAGAACCCAAATCCCAGGTGTTTTTACAGCCCCCCAGGGAGCAGCAAACGGTGCGTGCAGAGCCCGAAAATCGCAAAAAAAAACCCCCCTGCGGGGGGCTGCCTACTAAAAGGCACTATTAACAGCATAGTGTGCCTAGGATCAGTAGGAATAAAGCCAGAGAGGCTCCTTACAAGGTACCCCCCAGGGAGCAGCAAACGCGCTGCATGGAGGCCCAAAATCGCGAAAGAAATCCCCCCTGTGGGGGGCGGCCGGGAGGCCCCGTGGTCAGAAAACACATGGGAGCACCCATGGAACTTGGTACTGGGAGCCTCCCAGCCAGCTCAGGATGGGAGCTCCCACCCACCGGGAGCCGCCCTATGCCTGGGACCCCTTTGGGGTAGTCATCTCTGGTGGGGGCATTCACCCTAATATGGGTCAGGTATATGTCTGCCCGAAGTGAGAAATGTGGCATTTTCAGATGACTGCCAAAAGCTTGTTGAGGTTTAATCCTCCCCTGCTCCCTTCCTCCTACCCTGTTGTGTAGCCACACCCAATGAAGAAAAAGTTTGACCTAGGTCGAAATGTTACCTGAGTTTGTATGAAAATCAAAGTTGATAGAAAATTGTTATTTCATTTGGACCGAAAAGTAAAATGTGCTTTAAAAGGGAAGCTAAATGTTCATCTTTCAGCATCCCTTTCACCTCTCATCAATATTCAATAAATATGTGATGTTTGAAAGAGCCGCTGATTGCGGCTCTTTCTGTTTTACTTTTCAGTCCAAATGAAATAACAATTTTCTATCAACCTTTATTTGCGTGCGGATTCATACAAACTTAGGTAACTTTTCGACCTGGGTCGAAATTTTTCGTCATTGGATGTGAGCTGGCAAAGTATTGATCAAGGCTTGATGGCCGCATTTCTGCCGTCAACAAAATCGCCTTATTTGGACACAGGAGTACGGCGGAATTCTAAGAGTGGTAGCAGTCCCGATGCACTTCTATTCCCGTGCCACACTTTTTGACTTCCGCCCCTAAAACTCAGGGTTTTCCGGTCTCCCGCGCTAAAAACAGCCACCCCCATGGGGCAGTTTTTGATCCGCGCAACTCAAACCTCCGCGCAAAAGAAGCTCGACCCCCGCGCAAGATAAAGTCAAGTCCTGCGCAACAAAAACACAATTTCCCCCTCACAAAACAGAGAAACAGATATGGTGTACCTGCATACAAGGCTTCCTTTTGGATGAGCAGGGATCGATTCGTGGCGTTTCCCACGGTTCAGGTTACTCACCTTCGTCGTAGAATCCCGAACAAAAAAGAGCTTCTGAACAGTCTTGCGCATATCCACCGACTGAGCTGACCCAGCACATATGACTGGGTGAGAACTAGAAATTATACTGCCAAAGCGGACTGCTCATATCAATACTGGATCTGGTAATAAAACTCCAGCTTTGGCTGAATCAATGGTGTCACTTACCTAAATCCTGCAAGGTAGCCTCTGGAGGATAGCCGCTCTGTGGACCAACACAATAAGATTATGCAGGTACTTCAGAGAGGTTCTTAGTTGAACAATTTAACTCAGACTCCAATGCAGCTGTTGGATGAGAGTTGAAAATAAAACAAGTGCACTGAACTGTTGGAGGCCCATAGGAGACAGGAAATAGGAGGGTGACTGACTGTACACCGAAACTCCGAATGATGGTGAATCTGAAATGCCGAAGTTGTGGCTGCACTTATGGTTTGGGTAACTGAATGTGCATCCCTCTGGTCCCTTCAAGTCCGGTGAAGAAGCTGCAGTTCATGCAGGAGGACCTGATATCTAATTGTGTACATGCAAACAGTAAGTGGACTGCTGAATACTGCTGAATACTGAGCAGTGGAAGGCCAGAATACAGAGAAGTTGAAGGAGACTCTGAGAGCAATTGATATTGTCTTTGGGGTGGGGATTAAACCTGAATTTGAAAGTGGAAGACCTATAATGACATACCCACTTACTTTAGAACCTCTCGAGCAAGAATTGTGAAGCCATTAGCATAATTACTATAAATCAGCACCCAATATTGATTTTGAAGAACAAAGGGAATCTAAAGTCTTCATGAGGTTCTAGAGTCAGGAGGTCCACATCCACGGCCCGCTAGCAATGGAAGACTAAACAGCCCTTACATGCTGGGGGGTTTCATGCTGGTTGAAGGAGAGTCGTGCTGCGATCGTATAACTGGTACATTCACGTGGGCTACTGGAATGCGTAAGAAAAATGGTTCAACAAGATCAGCATGTTGTGCTCGTGCGATTTGAAAGCCACGGTTCTGAGATACACAACATCAAGACCGTGATGGTAGCGGAATAGCCACCAGAAACCGATGACGGAGGCCAGTAAATTCCGGTGGGACCTGGCCCCATGGGTCGATCAAGTCTTTTGCTTGTTTTTTTGCGCGAGACTTGACTTTATCTTGCACGGGGGTCGAGTTTATTTTGCGCGGGGGTTCGAGTTGCGCGCATCACAAATTGCCCCATGGGGGGTGGCTGTTTTTAGCGAGTTTTAGGGGTGGGGTCGTAAAACTTTTGCGCAGGAATAAAAGTGCATCCGGACCGCCATACCATAAAGTGCATTCGGATCGCCATATCTTTTGCGCGGGGGTTCGAGTTGCGCGCATCAAAAACGGCCCCATGGAGGTGCCTGTTTTTGGCGCGGAAGGTCGGAAATCACCGAGTTTTAGGAGCGGAGATCAAAAAGTTTTGCGCGGCAATAAAAGTGCATCGGGACCGCCATACATTTAAGGTGCCTGAACGGCATCCTGTCCCAAGTACTTGAGGTCTTTTCAACCTTTTTTTTTGTTTTTATTTTTGCATGGGATTTGACTTTATTTTGCGCGGGGGTTGAGTTTCTTTGCGCGGAGGTTCAAGTTGCGCGCATCAAAAACTGCCCCATGGAGGTGGCTGTTTTTAGCGCGGGTGACCGGAAAACACCTAGTTTTAGGGGCGGAGGTTAAAAAATGCTGCGCGGGAATAAAAGTGCGTCGGGACCGCCGCCATAGTTGTACCGCCCCATATAAACTTACCTCCGCCCCTTAAATATGGGTGTTTTGATGGTTCCTGCCCCATATATAGCGTCCCGCATGGGGTATTTTATTTTGGGCGCGAGCGGATTCCCGCCCCTTATGAACTCGAGCCCCGCCCCTTATGAACTTCATCTCGCCCCCCAGAAAATTTTGAACAGTAGATTTCGTAATAAATTCAACCAATGTTCTCCTTTATTCAGCGACTGTCTCAGGCTGTCCCGTTGGCTCTGGCAATGGTCTGCCACAGATTTTACCATAAAAAAATCGAATCGCAAATGTACGCAGTCTCTGCCCTGCTGAGATCTTAATTACAGTTGAGTTCTCAGTTTAAGTCACCTGTTATCAATCCCAAAGGCTGGCATTTGACTGGACAGTTGGGAGTCGTGCTTACCAGAACACCAAACAAGGCCATTTGTGTGTCAATTTGGAGGGCATACTTCATAGCCTAGTATTCACACTCCTCACCAGGGAATTACCCTAAAAAATCACTGAACACTTGATGGTTTTAAGTAAAGAGGTTCATAGATACATCTCGAAATGTCGCGGGATGCGGAAGGCATTCTGACCGAGAGACTTTCATTATCTATCAACGGTGGGATTTCACTGCAAACTTGATCCCTCGTACTTGTAATCGGATACATGGTGTAAGTCAGTGGTTCTGGATTCAAGATCCAGTGGGCCCTACGCTATAACCTACTCATGAATAGGTGGACAATCTCCTGGCATCTCTGTTCGACCATGTGATGGTTTCCTTTTGAATTCAACACGTAGACATCAGGTGAAAAATCTCAACACATCGAGTTTGGGAGTAAGCCTCAGTAAGCTTTACAGAGTTGGACTTGAACCAATCCCCGGAGCAAGGGCCTAATGAAAGCAGCCGGAAATGAGGGCTCATGCAAAACAAAATATTTTCATGCGTTCAGCTCTATGATTAATTGTGCATGAATTATTGCAGATAATCTATCTAGGTTTCATCTTAATCCATAGAGAACTGAGCGAGATACGTGGAATTCTTGAGCGGGGATCAAAAATGCCAAAACGGAAATTTTCGTTCGCGCCTTTGGTACCAACAACAGCTGTAACCCTATGTGTCCTGTTACCATGGACACCACGCCCCCTATAATTTCTTGGCACTTTTAGATATACCCTGTATTGTGTTTGTTGCCCTCTGCTTTGCTTTTCCCTCGTCAAGTCGCCTTAGTCGCATTCCAAGAACCCAACGAGCTGCTATGCTGACAGTCGTTGAATATTCGTATCAGGAGAGATGGAAATCTAAGACAAATGCCGACATAATCTAGACAGGTGAATGGGTGGGAACTTGTACTACTTGCCGAAAGGTTGAAATTCAGGAACCTCGAGGGTTGACCTGAGCTTGTTTTGAGTTGACTGTAATGTTTCGGTTATTTGGTGAAATGCATATATTTGGGGTGGGACAAAAGTTCATAGACGGGTCTGAGTTCATGGGGCGGGGCTCGAGTTGATAAGGGGGATCCGCTCGCGCCCAAAATAAACTACCCCATGGGGTATGCAGTATATGGGGCGGGAACCATCAAAACACCCCTCTTTAAGGGGCGGAGGTAAGTTTATATGGGGTAGGATTAAATGTACAGCGGGACTACCATAGACCACCATACTGCCAGGTGTACCTGAGTCTCGGCATGTCACCCTCCGTCTTTCTTGGAGCTTTAGACCTGATGATCGAAACTGAGATCTCAGCCAGTCACACCTCCTATCGAGCTCCTCCTTCCGCTCCCCACCATGCTCGCCTCCCGGCTGGACGAAGCGTCCTACGTTGCCACTCTCTAGTACACATTTTATCGCAATTCATTTTCGGTGTGCTGACGGAGCGCTCAAGCCCAAAAATCCTACTCGGACTCGGTGTGCCAGGGTTCGTGCTGACCGTTTTCGTGCTAGCTCTGTACGCGGTCGCAGCATGGAATCGTACATCACGGCGTTTCCTCGATCGCGTGAGCTTCAGATTGCTCGTTTACGCTCTTCTGGCAAAGTATGTCCCCGAGCAGCATACATTCTCCTCCGTGGCCGACGACCCCAGTCTCGTTTTCAGTGTCACGTTTCCCACCTCATCCCTGAATGCGTACCCGGGCTGGAGATGTAATTTACTCGCATTTCTGGCGAATGTACGTCTCATTTCTGCATTTTGAAGTCCGCCTCATCCTTTTCAATAGCTGAGCCTCATGTTCTCCACGACGATGTTCTTCTGCATGGCGCTTAACCTTCCGTAAGGTTCACAGCTCGACCTGCGGCGCTCCCAAATTGACGCAATTCCAGATTAGTGCTCGTGTATCGGCGCAATGGGCAGTCGATGGAAAAATATTATGTCCTCGTCTCGGCGCTCCTCTGTGCGGTGACCAATGGTACTGCGTATGCCACCGGCCATCTCGGGTAAGCAATTATTACTCGCGAAATACAATCTAACCACCCTGGATATAGATGGAGCGCGGTCAACAAGACATGCTGGTACCGCAGCACAAGTGAGGTTGGTGTCATTCGCTGGATGTTTGGCACACAGACATTTTGGCTGCTCCTCATGTCCGTCGGGGAGGTCGTTGCGTTTCTGACAATCGTGGGGTACCTGATCGTCTACGAGGTGTGTGGTATGCACGTTGTGTATTCTACGTCGGCTGACGTGGACATTGGAAGCGGACTACGCGACGCTTCCGTCCAGGGGAGCTCGTCAGCGTTGCGACCCACTCCACCGCTTCGTTGCCCCCGCCCGGATCGACGATCGTCATGTTCCGCGGCATAATCTTCCGGATCGGTACGCAACCCAGCCCTTTATGGAACGGTTGAAATTAACATCTCGTCCAGGCCTCTACCCGCTCGTTTCCTGTCTGCTCACCATCTCCGGCGCGTTCTTGGATTTGGATGAAATGAAGCACCGGAACCGCAAAAACCTGGTTCGTCGAGCGTTAACTTTATCTGGCAAAAATGAATATATCTCGTTTCCAGGACTTCCGGTTGGACCTCACAGGTGCGCTGAAATCCCAGAGAAATGCGCGCAGAGTGCTGATTATCGTACAGACCTCTCTATATACGGTTCGCGCCCGCTCATTTATGGGATCCTCGCCGCCACGGATCCGGTGTGCATTCTCAACCGTTCTTATTGATTGTCCCCTGAATCTGAAACAACGGCAGTCATTCCTCCGCGCCCTGCGCGAGATTTGCTACCCGACCTCGACGCACTCAAACTCAACGCAAGCGAGCCTGGGCGCGGACTGGGCTAGGCCGTGCCTTTCGACCATCATCGAGTTCGAGCTCGAGCTCGAGCTAAGTCCCAGTACGCAGAGTAGCGAACAGTCCGACTCGCTCAATGGAACGGCCACGACGGCTGTTCACAGTCGTGCGCTTAGCGCCACAGACAAGGAGCTCGAGGAAGGCGAGGGGGCGGAGCCGCCAACGGCCAACCAGAGGGTGTCCGGGATAACCGCGAACCAAACGGCGTCCGGGGTGACAAGGGCCAGCCAGAGGGCGTCAATGGTGCATGTTGTACATCAAATTTGATGTAATGGGTGATCGGAAGCTCATGGCAAACAGTACAGTGTTTGGAGTTAGACTGGTTGAGCAATGCATACCGCCGCCTCATTACACCAAACTCCGTTTCGCAAATTCCAGCGTCCCCGCAAAGGACCATCCTGCTATAGCACTATCATAATTCATTCACTCATCCCTGGATGGACGTCACTCGTCGCGACGGAAGAGCCCGCCGAGGGCGCTCCCAATGCTGGAGATCCCGCCTTCGATGGCGTTGCCGGCCGACTCCGCAGCGCCCTCGATATCCCCGCCGACGGACTCAGCGCCGGCGGCGGCGGTGGCCGCTGCCTGGTTGACGGCGTCGGTGACGCCGAGCTGCTCCGCGCAGCCCGCGCACGAGGGCGGGAAAGAGATGCCGACTTTGGCTGCGGCGAGGAGGCATCCGGCGTCGGAGAAGACGTCTGGACGGCTCGAGTTAGTTGGTCTGTGTGGATCAAGAGGAAAAGACTCACCGGCACCGAGCTGGGCTGCGGCGGAGGCGCAGGAGACGACGGACGGGCCGAGGTCGAGGACACAGGCTGTGAGGAGAGTCAATAAGGGAGGCGGTGAATTATAAATGAGGCGCACTCGCGACGTCGCAGACATCGTCCCGGAGGACAAGGGAGCGCGTCGGCGCGGGCGCAGCAGCGACACCGGTCGCAAGAACCGCGAGGAGGGCGACGATGAAGAACTGCATCTTGCTTGAGTTGGTGGTTATAATATGTAGGCTGGTGAAAATGCGAATGAAAGGCAAGAAGAATGTCGAGTTCTGAAGCAGTAAAAAGTGCAGAGAGCGAAGAAAAAAAAAAGTGGCGCTGCCGAAGGAAGGAATGAGGGAGATCGCCCTGGGCCGCGCCTCTTATATTATGATGGCGCATTGAACCGCCATCAAAACATTGAAGATCACTGATCTACGCGTTGTCATGTTCCACTCTGTTCTGGCCGGTTTATTTATAGACACATCTCGAACAGAGAGAAGAGACTTTTGCCGGGTCAAGAACAAGGTTTTTCAAGGTCCTAGGTTGAAACTCCTGGCAGACGATGGGATACGAACCTCAGCAGATACATACGGCGCGGATATCGCGACAATCGACTAACCCTAGTTTTCATGTTTCCAACCTTGGCAGATCTTGGCATCAGACCGGAATGGTACGGATCATGTAGCTGAAACAGCCATCCGCGAACACCCGAGGTTTGAATTCAGAAGGCTTAAATTCTTGAGTAGGTATGCCATTTCGACGGGAGTGAGTGGAATAGTTAAGGATCAAGAATTATCCAGCTCCAGTCATTCACCGGCTCTTCTGGCTTGACCGTGACAGCCGTGCTCTTGATAACGAAAAGCGGCATGGCCGATCAATAATGGACAGATATGCCAATCAATAATACATGGATATGCATGTGTCCTGATGTCGTGGAGAATCGACTATGCAGAGCACGGCTGCCACGGTCAAGCCAGAAGAGCCGGTGAATGACTGGAGTTCAGCGTAGTGTTAGATGGCTTGGTGTAAAGGGGCTATTGCAGTTGCTTACTGATTGCATTGGACGCGCCGAGGTCACGCGTTGTAATTCATTTTAGACGGTCAAGTACGGTCAACCGAAGGCCAATGGGCATCCGTTTCCTTGCCGCGCTCGATTTATCGGGAAGTGTCATGTTGCATCTGACCTTCTAAGACTTCTTCGACCCTCAGTATGCTGATTGATCCGAACTTGAAAGCTCCGGCTTTCCTCTTGGAATTCATCTCGTCATACTGAGAATCCTCAAGTACAGTAACTTCTTCACAAGCCCCGTATATGTACAGTGGCGGCCAAAAATAATGCCCGCAGTCATTTGAGGTCGTTTCTGCATCAAATCACTTCAAATAAAATTATAGCCTGAACTTCAAGTGCTTTCATGGGGTTCTGCCCAATTTAGCCCATATCTTACCTGGCCCGCCGTGGCAGAACAAAAATAATCAGTATTTTTTGAAAGATTGAGTTCATGAATTCATATGGTATTAGAAAATGGGGAACACAGGATGAAAGTACTTGAAAAATGGACCTTATTAACACTTTAGTTGATACACATTCCTTGTCAATTGAGCTCACAATGCCCACTGCAAAGTGCTCATTTTTGGCATTTTTGGCTAATTTTGGTGCATTTTTGCCTGAAATGGGCAACTTGGGAGGCACTTTGTGAGCCCAAATGTCCATGAAAGTATATCAAATTACATATGGTTATGCACCACACGGCGAACAATCAACTGTCACTTGCAGTCCCAGTTTCCACTGTCATGGAATCGACACCTGAACTGTCATCTGGTTATATCCGGCCACTTACCCGTTTAGTCAAGTGTCCGGATGTTTCTGTGGCCACGATGCAACCACGCGTTTTCGGGAATGTCCGTGACGTGAAATAAATGATCCAGAACTGATGGTTCAGGGTTGGATTAAACCTAAAAACATAGAGCATCTGGCTAAGCAAAATGATTGAGGGAAAACACTTGAAACTGAGCCAGAACAAGTACCGAATGCAAGAATGTGCTGATGCAAGTGAAAATTCAATGTTCTATTTTATTAAAGCAACCAATTCACATAAAATTTGGTATGTGGAATGAATTTGGCTATCCAATGATTCCAGATTTTTTTCAGGGCAAAATTCAAGGCGGAATGACTCCTAGGCTAGGGCATCAACATGAGTGTGACAGCTCGGAACTCCCCGGCGGCACCTGGCGGATTCTCAACTGTCACGCTCCTCTTGATGTGCCTCGATAGCAGCCTTCCCGCCATGAATTTGGATCCAGTGAAAATAGGAAAATTATCTTATAGCTGGAATCAATGATAGATCTACTCAGCTAATTCACCCACAATTATTGATAGAAAGGAATTTATGGAAATATTATGTATTAGGTATTTTCTGGTTTTGGGCTGTTTTCGCACCGAAAGCCGTCTAGCCTGCCAAGAACATGTCCCAGCGGCCTAATATTTTAGGACGGACAACATTTATAGCTGCAGAAACATGTGATAGAGCCAGAAACACAGATAAATTAATTACAGTCCCTCTAGCTTCCTCGGATACATTTGCCAGTTTTGTCATTGAGAGATATTGTAAAGATTACATTTATCTAGCAATTTCATGTATTTCTGGCTCCATCACATGTTCCCTCAGCTATAAATGTTGTCCGTCCTAAAATATTAGGCCGCTGGAACATATTCTTGGCAGGCTAGATGGCTTTCAGTACGAAAATAGCCCAGAACCAGAAAATACCTAATACATAATATTTCCACAAATTCCTTTCTATCACTAATTGTGAGTGGATTAGCTGAGTAGATATATCTAGTTTTTATGTGAATCAATGAAGAACTGACTGAGATATTGGGAATTCTTTGAAAATATTCCAAAACAGAAACTTTTGGTTCACGCCTTCGGTACTACAATTAGTTGTAATTTGAGCCACGCCCGACAATATTTGAGTCAGAATTGAGCTCAAGAGAGGTAAACTATCAGTTTTAGATCATTTATTTCACGGAAATTCCCGACAACGCGTGGCTGCATTGTGCCCGCGGAAAAGTCCGAAATGGGTAAGTGGCTGGTTAAAACTAGATGACAGTTCAGGTGTCAGTTCCATGACAGTGGAAACTCGGACCGCAAGTGACCACTGATTGTCCGGCATGCCATTTTTCAAGCACTCTCATGCTATCATCACTATTTTTAAATCCAATGTGAATCCACAGACTTGATCTTTCAGAAAACCACCATTATTTTTATTCTGAGCAGAAAAGATGGGCGAAATATGGGTCTACCCATCCAGATCTTCATGAAGTCACTCAAGGTTCATGCCAGGATTTTATTTGAAATCATTCAACCCATCAATGAGTGTCAACGACCGCGGGCATTATTTTTGGCTGCCACTGTAGGTCGCTTTATAACATTCCTCTGTGATATCCAACCATATAAACCAGATCAATCCCTGAGATTTGAAATTCTCGATGTTCATGCAAAAGTTCGACGCAAACTCCATAAGACCCTCCTCTATCTCACCTCTATCTCATGGCTGCATGTCATGATTCGGCTTTTCAGATCCCGAAGCCGGATCAAACCGCGATCACAGGAGCCCATTAACCCGTGATCACATCCCTATCTGGTTCATTTTAACTCCTTTCTGGTTTCAACTCAACCCCTTTCTGTTACACATAGGGTATCTTACGATCGGACTCCTAGATACAGTAGTATATAAACCCCAGGTAGAATCCCCTGTGCTTTAGATTCTACCTCGTCTATTCGCCGGCCTTGCTTTGGCCTGTTCTTGACCTGTGTTCAGCCTAAGCTTTCTCTGCTTTCGCTATCTCGTTGAGTCGGGTTTCCCTCTCCACTTTGTTCTGCTGGCAAACCTTTGTCTCCTATTTCAACTCCTGCCTCAGACCTTTCTCAAATTCTGTTGACGGAGCCTAGTGGTGGTGGGTTGTAAGGTTGTGAAGGACTAGCCTACGGGATAACGCTGGTATCAACACTCCCAGTGGCATGGACACGGAGTCTTGATTGCATTCAGGGTTAGAGGGAGACAACCACCACCACGACAACTATTCCTATGTCTCTCGGCATTAGAGCATAGAGTCCGAAGGAGCCTCTGTCGGATATCCCTGGATCCTCCCTCCGTTCGCTGGTCTATGAGCAACCCATGTGTGTCATCTCATAATCCCGCCGGTAATCCCGTCGGAATATGCCCCACATCGGTTCGATTATCCCAGGCCCATCAGGACTACTTCAACCACAGTCTAACCTCTGGTTGAACTACTCCTGGGAGCAATCCTCGGTCGTTAGTCGTTTGTATGTTCACCACGAACGGCCAGTTCCTCTCAACACCTGGGCTAGGACTTGCGGTTCTGTTGTGCTTTGTCGCAGACAGGTTGACCCAAGGACCGTCGTTGACACTGCGAATACTCCACCAGACTTCCAAATTCCGGAGCTCTTGGAGCAACTCATTAAGTTTCTGGTCAACGTGCCAGAAGCCTTGTGTGCCTGACGACCTGTCCACGCGCATTTCCTCTTCACACTTATCGACCGATCATGGACCATACTGTACTATTCAGACCAAGTGTTCACAAATTTTGGAATTTTCGATCACCGAGATGGCCGATAAATTTTCTTTTGATTTGTCGCGATTTTTGGAAGCCATGAAAAAATCAGCTGTTATGCGTTATGTGAACACTTGGTCTGAATAGTACAGTACACGGTGATCAGTGAAGTCTCTATTTTCGCCCTCTTCCCCAGCTACGCCTAGACCCTCTGCACACCGCACTGTGATCCCATTCCTCAGCCTTCCATTCATTCTGGACCCACAAACACTGACGGAACTCCGGGAGAACACCGTCCTCGGCGGTTCCGGTTTCGCACTGCAGCTCGCCGTCACGGTGCTGCCCCGGAACACACGCCAATCTAAAAGACGCACACGTCTCTCTGCATTGCCCACTTTCCATTCTTTCGTCCTTCTTCTGTTCCCTTCCGTGACCTTCATGAATCCCATGTTTTCGTTTTATTCCTCCTGCTTTTCACTTCCCTCGACAATGCCGTTGCCACGCCTATTGCTCGTGAAGGCCTTTACTGCCCCTCAGCACATAATGTTACCGCGCCATTACTCCAGGCTACGTCGGGTGGGAACTCGATTTTGTGCACATATTCAGGGGACCTCAGCCCATGCACCTACTTCATCGTGCACACGCTTTGCCAGCTTACTGATATTGCGCGTACCCAATCCACGTCTAGGACGGGACCTTGGCTGGCGGCTCTGCCAATTGCCTGCACTCCATCACAGAAACCACGGTCATGGACTTCCTGTGCCCGGCGCTTAACTCAAACTTATCGGCCGGCGTCGATGGCACTCAGCTGGAGACACCCGTGAACGGGAGCCAGATTCTCCTGATATGTACATTTTCTGACAGTAGCTTCTGCGCCTACTCTCGCGGTGTACGTCGACGCCTTAGAATTCCACCCGACGCTGGCTGATCGATTTTCTAGGACGGAAGCCTACAATCTGGATCGGCGTCCCCATCGTCCATCGACCCGGCGCACAACATTGACTCTCTTAGTTCCCGGTACACTCCGAAACTAATCGGTTCAGTTCTGGCCTTGAATGTGAGGAGATCAATTTCCAGGATTCGAGCCTTATTGGGACCTCAGTCACTGCAACCGGGCACCTCATCAGCCAAATGTTTCGCGTCTGGCAGGGGTATGGCGGGTATGGCGCCATAGCCCCCAGACAAGCCATGCCTCCACAATGTGTTGTGGCGCCAGAATGACCTGCGCGGTGCCATTTATTTTTTTGTGGTGCCACACCCGACAGAACCGATTTATGGTGGCAGAATCCGACTGCCTGCCAGAACGGCCAGTTTTCGTTCACCCCCATAATGGGGTGCTCTTCCATTTTCTGTACTGTATATATCACTATTACTCAATCCGACATATGCACATACTTAGTAACGGAGGGCAGGGAAATGAATATATTGATTGCATTGTATACGGAGAGGGGTTCTATTTTTATTGGCGACGGACTGCACCGCACGGCTACCGTGACTACTAGTAGTGAGCTCGGAATTTATTCCTCGCCTGGGGTGTCAGCAAGAGCCTGAGAAGAATCATATTAAACAGACGGACATGACGAGGGGGGGTCGTATGCACCTGCTGCTCCTCGAGCTCCTCCTCAGGCTCGTCATCCGAAATGAAGATCTCCAGATGTGGATCCGGGCCTCACTAGATTCCTCCGCATTATCGTCGCCGCCGTGGGTGCCGATGAGAGCGGTGCTGCTTGCCACGGTCTCTTCGTATCTAGCCGTGCTCATGCTCTTGATCTGGACAAGGTATTTCGCTGCTCGGGCCGCCCAGGGGACTGCGACGAAGTTCTTGGCCGATTTCCTCTCGCTGCGTGCGGTCTGTGGCTTGATGAATTGGCCCGTCATCCACATAGTGAAGGCACGTTCCATCTGTGAGCATGTCAGATCGAAAACCGCAGTTATAACATGTCACACGTACGGCGGCGGTGCATAGCGAGAGTGCACTGGAGGCCCGTTTTCTTTCTTCTTCAGGAACCGTAGAGATGGCGCGCAGTTGGTAAGCGAATACATCCAGGATGGAATTGGAACGATAAGTGCCACACTGAGAAGATTAGTGAGGAAGGGTAAACAGCTGTCAGTATGCGCGTACCTTCTTAGCACGATCCCGGTAGACGAAGCTCATGTCGTGCAGCTCTGCCGCGACGTACTCCGCAATGTCAGCTTGGGTTGTAAGCCGCAGCGAAGGTTTCGTGAAGAGCACTATCAAGTACTTCATAGCTCGTTCGCCGATTTCGCTGCGCCAGTTGCGGAGGGCGCCTGCCGCCTATAAAAGATAAAGTGAGTATCAGAATGGAAGGAATAGGTGGGACGCACAACACCATAGACGGCGTCAGCTATCTTGATCCCGGGAAAGAATTGAGCCCATGCTTCGCTGACAGTGGGGGTAAAATCGGGGTGGCCATTTCCCGCCGTAAACGGGTCGTCCTGAGAGCCTGCCCATTCGAAGATGTAACTGCAACTTTGGCATGTGCCTATGGAGATGCGACGCTGTGCACATACGCAGAGGCAAGTCAAGCCTGCTGTATCTACCATCCCTTCGCTCAATAGGTGCAGGGACTACTCGCATCTGGAACAGTGACCGAGCTGTTTCCACCGTTCTCCTCGACAGTCTGTGCACCGCCGACCACCGCCTCGGCCAGCACCAGCACCAGCGCGTATAGTCCCACCCTATCGTCAAGCACATATCCCTAAGGTGGCGCCAGCTCCAACTCTGGAAGTGTAAATGCCACTGCCTCGAAGGAAGGAAGTTCCAGCCTCGCTGACGAGGCGAACACGGGCACCGGGGAATCGAGCATTGGCAAACCGGCGCCCACGGTGATCGCGCTGTTCACAATGCACGGCGTTCTCATCCTCGCCGCACTCGTCATCAGCGGCATCTAGCTCGCTGCATGCTGCTCGCGATCCACGAAGCGCCTGAGCGCGGTCGCGGGTTATGGCACCATTGAGTCTGTGTCGGTGCCGCTTACACATGTGGACGAGGAACCGTACTACGATGCCCGCGCTTGACTCCTCAGGTCCTTGTTTCGCCCCTATTATTTTCTGTCAGTCCATATCTCGTCGGACATTTACATTTGGGTTTCTCGAATCTAAACGACCAGACGCGACACTTTTTAGCTGGACGAATTTTCAAGGACCTACCACGTAAGCAATTGTAAGATTTGACCATCTAGCGAACTCCAAATCATTTTGGCGTACCTGAACGTGGGCTGAAGCCTGAAGTTTGAACAATGAAAATTGTGAAGGTCTTCGTTGCTAAATGCTGATCCAACAATGAGGGAGAGGCGTGGCACAGGGGTGGCGTGGCCGACAGAAGAGTCAGAGATTGATGGTGGAGTAAAACGAGCGTGTTCACGTTGTAGACAGACTGGGAAGAAGGCAGAACACGCAACCACTAGCATAAGTCGTGGGAACCCTGACGGCGGCGGAACGTATCATGCCTCGTAGCCGGAAATTGCCGAGATCCTATGCCAACGAAATGTTTGCCGACCCATCAAATTTCAGTCGACAATCAGAAAATCGTGTGGACTTCGAACGAGCGGCGAGCCTGTTTCCTGCTCTGCACCGTCACCTTGACTTGACCTCGACGCGACTCTACGGCTTTCACGCACCTTTTTTGCTATGGAAAACCTCACGCAAAACAACTCGCGCACCAAACGTGCGCGCGTCGATTCCGACGCGGACAAGGAGAACCTTGTGGCGCGTCATTCGGCAGGAAAGGCGCGGCTCGCGGCGGTCATCGCCGCCGCGAATTCATGCAAAATCCTCCCTGGTCCCACAACCTCCTTCGTCCAACTGCGCTTCCAGCTGGCGGGGTTCAAGGGCGTCTACCGCGTCGCACGACTCCCGCTCAACTACAACTTCGCGAACCTCTACAGCGTCATCCTCTTCATGTTTGGGTGGAGCGGAGACCACGCGCACCGCGCGCTCGTCCTCTCAAACGTCGAAATGTACTCTGGGAACTACAAAGCTGGGCACATAAAGAAGGGCGGGAGGGACGCGCCGCCGCCCGATGCAGACGATGAGGCTGCTATGGGGTATTACGAGGCGACGCACCGCACGGATATCGCGGAATACGAGGTCGTCATGCGGGGCCGGCGCACTGCCCAGCCCGACTGGGGGTTCGGCGACTTCGACGGTGACGCGATGGAACAAGTGGAGGAGCAGGATCTCTGCCTCTCGCAAGTCTGGAACGAAACGCTAGTGCGCAACGGGAGCAAAGGCGCGTGCGGGAACAAGGAGATGGGTGTTGTGTTTGAGTACGATTTCGGCGGTGCGTTCGTTGTCTGTTTACACCTCCAATTGATGCTGAAGCACATATTTCGCTCTCAGCCGGGTGGATAGTACATATCACCATGGACCGCGAGGAGGACTTCGCCTCCGTCCAGCCCGCGTCGCACCTCCCCGTGATGGTACCCGGGAAAAACAAGGGTGCGGTACGCTCTCTTCCACTGCCTTTCCACTCCGCTGGATGCTCATCAATCTGATTTCAGCCTCCTGTGGAGGACGCTGGAGACGACACCCCCGGGGTGAGTGGTCTTTCGCATCGCCTGATTTTATTCATGCGTGTGTTGTAGGAGCTCGAGGGCCGCCAGAAAGCTATCCCAACCCTGTTCTTCGACGCAGGCGTGTTCGCGCGATACCTCAAGGGCGAGGTGATGTCCTGCGCGGGCAAGACGGCGCTGGAGGTGCGTGATACTCGCGTGGCGCTCGATGCCCACAACCGCGGAGGGTCTGCGCCGCAGGCGGACGATGACGTGCGAAGCCACGGCGGGAGCGGGAGCTTGGATGAACAGGAAGAGGAGGAGGAAGTGGAGGAGCGTGGCGTAAATGCTCTCTCCACCCACCACTCGCAAGCTCATCACTTTTCTTTTATTCAGCCTGGGCCCGCGCTGCCGCAAAGCCAACTGGCGATCATCCCTCATGACCAGGAAGACGAGCCGTACAACGACCTTCTCGACGCCGAGGGCGACGACGACGACGAGATCGACGAGGAGGTGCATGCGTGCGTCGGCCATCCCCTCTCTGCCCTTAACTGCGAATGGTCATGAATGATTCGCAGACGGCGGCCGTCGTGGGGATGTTCGTGATGCAGCAGATGTACACGGTCGCGCCGATGGCGCTGCTCCTGCGGCGTCGTGGGTTAGCGTGAAGACTCGATTTTGTGGAAGGCGTGAAGACTTGAAGAATTAATTTGCAGCACGCTTGGATCGGCGAGCTGGAACTAAAATACGATGCGTTGAAGTTGATCGATAATGACTGCCTGTCCAAAATAATAATGAATTTGCCCGGAAACAGTCTTCGAGCAGGGGTGCAAAAAACTGACGCCGCGTCCAGAAATTCGTACACAGCCCACCCAGCAAATTCCAGCTTCCACTAAATGTTGTCCTCGGCGCCGCCGCCGCCGTCCAACTCCTCGCTGCACGTACTTAGTGTCTGCCAGACATAACCCCCATGCCGGACCTGTCCATGGGTCAAGATTCAGCCCTCATGCCGGACCCTGAATGTGGAAGGCCGCCGAAGCCGAGCTGACAAGCATGCGTGCCGAGCAATGTCCCAAAGGAGCGACAGGCGCGGCGCATTGCGCCCATTTGGTCGCCTGATGCCACGGCACGATCGGCACGATGCCGAAAATGATGCGTCGATTGGGCCTCCGGTGGCGTGCGCTGATGCGGCCTGACAGGCTTCTTTTATCTACCAATTTACACCAATTTTACGTGTAAGAAGCGATGATCCTGAAAAATGCTTCTGACAGTTGTCGATCAATCCATCAACTCGGGATAATAGCATTCATCCCTCACCCTGACGTACCTCTCACGTACTCGACCTTCAATTCGACGCCAAGTGACCTGGAAGAGGGATGATCAGAGTGGTAGCCCTTCCTGGAGAACCACGGATACATGCTGCGCTCGCGCTATCGCCCAGGCTGGGTTCCCGAGTCCCAGACGACTGGAAAGGACGAATCCGAGTGCGAGGACTCCATCCATCTCCCGGTTCGTCACCATTGTCTTTTCCCCGGGATGTACTGACCAGGGTCCATCAGAATGAGCAGGGTGGAAACGTCCGGGATGCAACGCGGATCTCGGACGGCATGCAAGTAGCACTCAAATTCGTTGAAACGGCTTCGGAGGAGGCCGCGATTTGTGCGTTCCTGACCAACGAACCCGGCTCAGAGAAGCACATCATTCCGGTCTTCGAGTTACTCCCGCTGGGCGACGGCCACCCAGAGATGGCGCTCATCGTCATGCCCTGAATGCCTGTGCCATGAGGATCGGTTCCGAACCGTAGGCGAATTCATCGAGTTCCTGGAACAGGTGCTGGAGGCGCGTATTTTATTTATTTCCTCCTCTGCAATATGACTGAATGAGATCTGGCAGGGTCTCGCATTTTTGCACAGCAAAAACATCGCACATCGGTCTGTACTTCGATACCCTGGGGATGTTCCCGCCTGACATTGTGGTTGGCAGCGATATCTGTATGTTGAATATCGTCGTCGATGCCTCTCGCATGATTCCCGGTGGTTTCCACTTTATTCATGCATACACTAGCGATGGTGTCCATCACCTTACCTGCTACAGAGGCGACGACTCCCAACCTCGCCTCATCAAAACTCGAACCGATGCCGGGCCTATGAAGTACTATTACACTGACTTCGAGCTGGCCGTGCGCTTCCCGAGCTTCGAGGCGCGTGGACTCGTAACGGGCTACGTCGGCCATCTGCGCTACTTGGCCCACGAATTCTCCGACACAGTCCCGTACGACGCATTCAAGGTTGACGTGCGCCTTGTTGGCGAGATGATGGGGATAAATTACCTCTCGGTAGGTATTTTATCATTTTATCCCATGCATCCCCGGAGGCGCGAGCTGACTCGTCCCAAGTGATTCCAGGGTATGGAATTCCTCGCCCCACTTGTGGGGA
Source organism: Mycena rosella (assembly GCA_029378255.1). Classification (NCBI taxonomy): domain Eukaryota; kingdom Fungi; phylum Basidiomycota; class Agaricomycetes; order Agaricales; family Mycenaceae; genus Mycena; species Mycena rosella. The sequence continues at coordinate 50,010 of JARKIE010000100.1, read as the reverse complement.
AACTCCGGCATCGTTCCCCCAAGCGAAGACTGGATGCTGAGGAGGCGTTAAGGCTGTTCCGCTAGGTTGCATCGAAACTGGGCGAGAAAGACTTCACCCGACTGCTTCAATTTTTCAACGCCAGCGAAAGCAAGAAACGAAAGGCTTGACTCTTTCTAAAGATCTTCTGGTTTAATTGGTTCTCCACGACATTGATCGCATTCCTCTTCCTTTGCCTGTTGATATTGACCTCGAAGTTCACGGCAAACGATTGGTTGCGCACCGCATCCGTGGCTGCGACGAGCCCGGACGCGAGGTGACATATATAGGTCTAGAGAGGTCTGGGCGATGTATATTTGTAGTCAGCAAGGGGCGTTCACTAAATAAATCGGTGAAATCGACCTGTACTATGCTCTGCTATTTGGCTTTTGATGGACGGGATGCGGCGATCAATTCGGCACGGGTTCCACAGCATCTGATATATCTGATCACAAAAATAAAAAAGTACAGTCGTCAATTTGGGTAGACCAATATTATACAACCAGATGGAAGTTTGTCCATATGAGAAGGAAAATGTACGAGGGAGGAAACGAGGAAACGCGCGGGCGTTGTGACCGCGTCGCATTGATTAGCGGTCGGCCGAATTGATCGCCGTATCACGTCCATCAAAGACCAAATAGTAGAACATAGTACAGGTCAATTTCACCGATTTATTTAGTGAACGCTCCTTGGTAGTCAGCGCTCAGGGCGCGTTGTCTGCAATTGCAGCACACCTTTGCTTCATCCTTTCCGGATCCAGAAGCGCCGGAGACGCTGAGCAGATAGAACAGGACACCACCGGGTAGAGGCCTGGGCCGCCTGGATAATACGTCGTTAATTTTCAAGCTCAGTTGCATAAGAGTGGGCTTGTGTATCGATTCGATTATGCCACGGATCGTCAATGCGGGACGAGGGACCCCTGAACGAAATCGTTGGGGAGTACTGGCTGATAGACCAGCAGGAATCTGGAATGCCCTCAGTTTGGGAATACGACATCATAAATGTACAGCTGAGAGCGACACGGAAAGTTAACGTTGTGAGCTTGCAGGGAGTCGGAACATTGCGGCAGAACACGAGGCTCAGCGAATTTGATCCTGTGCCGAAGGTGCCGAGAGTAGCTTCCAAATTGGGATAGGGGTCTGAGAGGGGCTCTACATTTAATCGGAACCTGAAGCCAGACATCGACACCCTCTCGATACAACCCTCATGTCGAATCTGTCCAAGGGTCAAGATTCAACCCTGATGCCGGACTTTAGCGTTCCTCCCACGCACCCCACCTTTTCGACACGAAGTGTCGTGGAAGAGGGATGGGCAGCTTGGCAACCGTTCCTGGAACACAACGGGTACATGCTGCGCCGTCGCTACCACCCTGGCTGGGTTTCGGAAGCCCAGACCACTGGAAAGGGCGAATTCGAGTGCGAAGACTCCAGCCATCTGCAGGTCCGTCAGCATTTTCCCTTCCCCCGGGGATATACTGACCGCGGAGTCTATCAGAGCACAAAGGGCAGGGTCCTGGACGCAACACGAATCTCCGACGGCATGCAAGTAATCCTCAAATTCGTTGAAACGGCTTCGGAGGAGGCCGCGATTTCTGCGTTCCTGACCAATGAACCCCGTGCAGAGAAGCACACCCTTCCGGTCCTGCAGTTAATTCCGCTGAGCGGCCATCCAGAGCTTGTGTTCATGGTCATGCCCAGAATGCGCCTGTGTGATGAGGATCTGTTTGGAACCGTAGGCGAATTCGTCGAGTTCCTGGAACAGGTGCTAGAGGCGTGTATTTTCCTTTATTTCGTCCTCTGCAGTCTGAAGGAGATCTGGCAGGGTCTCGTATTTTTGCACAGCCAAAATGTTGCACATCGCTCTGTGCTTCTATACACTGGGTATGTTCCCGCCTGACATTTGTGGTTGGCAGTGATATCAATATGTCGAACATCTTCGTCGATGCCTCTCCGACGATTCCCGGTGGTTTCCACTTTATTCGCGCATACACTAGCGACGGTGTCCATGACCTTACCCGCTACAGAGGCGACGACTCCCAACCTCGCCTCATCAAAACTCGAACCGATGCCGGGCCTATGAAGTACTATTACACTGACTTCGAGCTGGCCGTGCACTTCCCGAGCTTCGAAGCGCGTGGGCTCGTAACAGGCTACGTCGGCCATCTGCGTAACTTGGTCCCCGAATTATCCGACACAGTCCCGTACGACCCGTTCAAGGTCGACGTGCGCCTCGTTGGCGAGATGGTGTGGATGAATCATCTGGTATTCTATTTTCTCTTGTGCATCCCGGCGGCGCGAGCTGACTGGCCTCCAGTGGTACGACGGTATAGACTTTCTCGCCCCATTTGCGGCGAAACTCCGACATCGCTCCCCCAAGCGGAGGCCCGATGCTGAGGAGGCGTTGAGGCTATTTCGCCAGCTTGTATCGAAATTTGGCGAGAAAGACCTTACAACACCGCTCCAATATCTCGACGCTGGCGAGCGCAGGAAACGATGGGCTTCTCTCTTTCTTAAGCGCCACGGGTTTAATTGGTTCTCCACGACGTCGATCGCACCATTCCTCTTCCTTTGCCTGGCGGTGTTGACCTTGAAGTACACGAAGATATGCGAAGTGGTCTAGGGCCCGGAGGATGCGCTGCAGGAAGGACATTACAAGTTTGCGTTTCACCCCTTGCCCGTTTGTTTGAACTACGATGTGGCGTCGCTGTAGGAGGCATGTAGTAGTTGCATTTTATTATCCACAGAAGACCCATCTCTTGGACAGGGTTTGTAATGTATGCACAGCGATCAAGTCCTTGTACACGACGATGAATGGGACTGGATCTGAGCGAGCATGGGGTAACTTGATCCGTGTCTTCTGAGCAGGACAGGGGATTTCGCGTCAAACTCATTCTCCAACTCATAGAATCGAGATTCAACAGCTCATTCGATTGTACAAGGAATGCTCGCGTAAAGACGGAAACTCGAGAGCAACGAGCCTTGGAGCGTAGGGGAGCACCAGAGATTATCCAGACTTCTCAGGCGCGAGTTCTTGATTTTCCATTCGATTGCCAGCGGATTCGCAGGGTCAAATGAGAGGCAACCACAGAGGGATTTGCCCAAGCAAGAGTACGAGGGAGCACGTCGCAGTAGAGCCTTTGAGAAGAGAGAAAATGGTAGTAAGAAGTAAAGAAGAAGCTTTACGGCCGTCGGCGGTGGCTGTGTGCCGACCCACAATTCGGCGGCGACGATCTTGGAGCATTATCCAAGTCCTTGAAAAGTCTTGCTTGAAAAACCCAATTAATAGTCCTGGCGCCCAGAAACGGGGCAAATCCCGGGCTCTCCACACGAAACCGCAATTCAGCAAAGCAAGCCATGACAAGGGCATCTATTTAATAATTAACACACAGCAAAAACGATAGAAAAGTCCGACAGGCAGGCATGTATACTACCTTGAAGTAATGCAGTGAGACTTGGAGTAATGCGACGGGGAAAGGAGATAGGTAGGAAACAGATGGTGGGATACATAGGGTCGATAATATGCAGAGCCTCTAAAAAGATTAAGCCATAACGAGACGAGACGCGACGAGCGTTCACCGGTGCACCTTTACCCATATCCCTTGCCCACACCCGCACCCACACCCGTGCCTCCGCCTCCGCCCCCGCCCCCGCTGCCGCTGCCACTGCCGCTGGGACTGGGATCCGCGTCGCCAGGCAGATCAGGCAGATCAAACGTGACCTTCGCCCCCGGACTCTCCTCCGCCCCGTCCCCAAGCCCCATCGGCCCCGGCGACGCGTGCAACTCCTCCCCAAACACCCCCACAAGCGGCGTGCTCGCCCCGCTCCCGCCCCTGCCCCCGCCCCGTCCCTCCGCAAACCGCACCGACCGCGCCTGTGATGCCTCCCGGCTCCCCCGCACCGAATGCTGCATCCGCAGGTATCCATCCGCGAGCGCCGCCCCTGCCGCCCTCCGCTCGCGCGCGCATACGCAAAGTCCGTCGCCTCGGGCAGCGTCGGCGGCCCGGAGATCGACAGGACGCGCGACGCTGCGGCAGACGAGGACGACGACGCGGCCGGTGGTCGCGCATGAACTGCTGCGCATGCCCAATGAGCCCCTTGCGCCCGCCCGCGCCCGAGCCCGACACGTGCCTCTTCGAGCCCATCCCCGTCTTGGGCGACTTGGCGACGCTGAGCCCTCATCGTCGTCATCCGCTGCGGCGCTGGTGCTCGCGGTGGGCGCATGGCCATGAGTGTGATGATGGTGGTGCTCCCCCGCAAGCCGCTCCTCGATCCCGCGGCCCAGCGCCTCGAGGTCCAGCTCCATCGCGCGCGGCACGCCCCTGAGCTTCTCCATGAGCCCGCGCACGAACGCCTCGGGCCCCCGGTACGCACTCGACACGCTCTCGCCGTCGACGTTGCGGATCACCTCCACCTCGACCATATTGCGAAAGACGGAAGAAAATGGAAACGCACCTCCTCGCCCGGCCTTGTACGGCGCTCGATAATCCGGTGGAGCCCCGGGATGAGGGCGAAGATGAATGCGGCGGAGACGAACCATCCCTAAGCACGAGTGAGTAAGGCATCGTAGCGAATAGAAGCATAGTCGTGCAGGGGGGTTACCGCGCGGAAAGGAAGGACAAATGGAAAGGCCACTCACCCATATCATGACCGGCCCCAGGGGCCAGGAGGAAGAACAGGCTCTTCCGATGGCGGCGCATGTACGCCTTGGGCAACTCGACGCCGATGGCAAATACGCCGATGGCGAGGACGACGCGCGTCAGCTCAAGCGTTATCGTATTAGCGGTCTCCTCTGCGGGGCACAAACGACGGCGGTACGCGAGTGAGCGGCCATGGCAGAGGTCATTGAAGGTCGTGAACGAGTCCGTAGAGTAAGGCGTGGGCGCCATTGATCGACGGAAGCATATGAATAAGGAAAGCGGGAAAGCGACGGAATGAGTCAGAGTGAAGCGACCACACAGCAACAGCGCACACACCAGACGAGCCCCACCCGTGGGGGTTAAAGATATTCGCGCCATACGGGCTTGCACATCATCAGCACAAAGACGCCGCGCTCTTCCATGGGGAGTTGGGACGCACCGATGACGATGCCAAAGAGAAACGCCCAGCATGCCTTGCCGATGTAGAGCTTCTCCACAAAATTAGCGGCGCGCGGAGCGAGACGGGAGAAGACGTACGTGGACGACGAGCCCGTCGAGGGCGGCATAGGCGACGTGCGGGATCGACACCTCGAACTGCCCATGGCAAGTCAGCGCAGACGTGGTGAGAGCGGTCTAAGACGCAGAGCGAGGCCCAAAATAATCGGTCCGGCGACCGATTTGCCGTGGCCGCGGCCGGGGTTGCCGCACTTTGACACCTCATCACATCAGCTTCGCGTGGGGCGAAGCCGCGCTTGGGCCGCGCTATCGAGTCGCTCACTGACATCAGGAAGCAAGCGAAGCACGAGTTCCCCGATATTGAAGGCTCTATCTCATGCTACACCGCCATTTGAATAACATGTTTTTAGGACATTCTGAGATGTATATTGCTCAGATGTTGCCTGGAACATGCTCAAAATATAGTGGAGTCAATCCCCGCAGGGTTTCCTGAGAACAGTGTTTCTCGGATATTGTGGCTAACATTGTATCAATGTTTCACGAGATAGCAATGCACTACAGCCGAAACTGGATACTTAAAAATTACGCTCAGAACATTGGCAGATAGAATAAAAATTAGGATTTTAGCACTACATAAGCACAGACCATGAGTAGGAAGTGCAGGTGCCTGTGAACAGATGTAGAATGGGTTGGTAAGAATGTTTAAACCTCAGTGAGCCAGGAATTGGGCAGGTCTTGAGGTCCGATCGTTCACGCTTGATCCGTGTGCCACGGTATTCGCCGTTTCGGCCTTGGATGGCTCGGCGAGAGACTCGGGCAAAAACTTGATATCCATCACCAGGTTCCGCCGTCATTGTTGACCTGGTTTGTGGCTTTGATACTGCAAAGACAAGAGCTATTGCCGGAAGATACGAGGTAGACTGCGCTATCTTGCAAAGCTTGGCCTTGATCCGCCATCCTGTGGTTCGTCTTGTCATACTTTGGGGGTTTGCCACTTGAAGGGTTGTGAGCCAGATCATGATGTTTCGTAGGGCGGGAATTTATGAGAAATGCTGTGGATGTCCGCAATAATATCCCGCATAGCGGGGTCCTGTATTGATCCCTTTATGCCAGAAAGACCTGGGTATGCATTTGAATGTGGGCGGAAGGAAACCTGGAGTGTTCATGCCCTGTGAGCTTGGATGCCAGCAGTCGGGTCATGAAGTCATTGAAGCCGGCAAGATTCTGAGGCAGTGCACGTGATTCTACCACACGAGTACAAACAGCGTGCACGGACCATTTTGAAAATTCAAGTGAACCGAAACAACACTGGTTGGCGACCATCGGGGTCTATTCCTCTCGCTGAGGAAGCCAATGTATGGCTTCAACAGGCTGTCGAGTAACGGGTTGGCCCAAGGTTAGCCTGCCTGGGCAGCTTCAACAACATGAGAGGCGAGCCTTAATTAGGCTCGGTGACGGTGTTTGTGGGCGCTGAATAATAATTAATAAATAACTAAAAAAGGAAAGAAGAAAAGGAGAAATAGAGAGAGCTCAGAGAAGAGAAGGAGAGAGTTCAAGCCTTCAAGTAAGCATGTTCTATTCCTAAGGTAGGTGTCAGTCACTCGAGTGACTGACGCCTACCTTAGCTCAGCTCCTACCATGCCCCGGAGCCGGAGGATGTATTTTTTCGGCACCATGTAAGATAAAACCTATGTCTTTAGGCTTTTGCCGTCACTTCAACACCAATGGAAGTCATCCAAAAGCCATGTTCTTTTACTAGCACTGCCCTTGAGCCGAAGACCAACTTAATCCATGCATAATAAAACAAGGTGGTTTGAATATGGCCCTGGCCTTCAACACGGCCAAAAGTATTCTAAAACCACTGAAACTCAACATTGACATCATATTCGAGGCAGCCAAAGGTGGTTCAAACACCGGTCAGCTTGTGGGCACTCGTTCAGTGCTGCTCAACCATATTCGAACCAGAGGCCACAAAACACCATCAGCTGGTCTCGGTAGCCTCAATATATTAGCTGAGACTGTTCTGTTCCACATCCTACCCCAAACTCAGCTCGCTTTGTACCTGTTGACTTTCTGGATGAAAATATTCGTAGTTTGGAAATGACATCAATGTGCCGCCAGTTGGGGATGAAAAAATCTGGTATTGTGTGAGACAAGTCTAGGTGAAAATAAAAAGCTTTGGATACTTGCATCATGTTGCAAGGCATGGTATTTGTCGAGAACGAAGCCAGTTGAACCAGATGGTCCATGCATCAATCACGCACGCGAGATCGGTACCCGGATCGAGCCGAACGGTGCTGGGATTGGTTGATCTCGACCGAATTCAGTTGAGCCCAATTAGGCTCAACCGCATTCGGTTGAGCCCTTTAAGGAGATTTTGATCCCACAAACACGGTCAGCGAGCCCTTAATTGTGGTGCTGCATAGGGCTCCCCACCGTAGCCGTAAAATACGGTATACGGTACGGGTTCATACGGCAACCCGTACCGTCCCGTATGCCCTGTGGCGGGACCTTGTACGGTTACGGCCGGCCCCGTAAGTGGTACCGTATGAGGCCGTACCGATACGGCCGTATACGGCATCTATACGGGCCGTAAATCGAACTCAAATGGTTCGATTTTGCCGTTTCAGCAGCCAGGTCCGAAGCTGCCGCTGACGCGTCGCGGTGTAATTTCCTTTGGATTTCCTTGTGAAAATCACGTGGCGGGACTCGGCTGCGCCGGCTCGCTTTCCCGTTGGTGTTATCGGAGTTTGAACACGGGTCCTACAATGAGTGAAGTTTGAGCGGGAAGATGGCTGCGGCATTCAGCAGACTCCAGAGTTTTGAACGTCATCGATTGCCGTAGCAGCCGCTGTTAGCCGTCCGTGCCGACCTCACCACGACTTCTTCACCAAGGGGGTGTCGGGATTAAAATTTCGGATACAGGGTTGCTTTGATGAGTAAAAGTGAGTGGGAAATCAATATTTGAAGACCCCAGGTCCACCCGAGTACTCTATCAAGAGTCACAGCACTTTTGATGGCAAATCTGAATATTTCTTGGGATCTTTTTGATTTTGATTTTTGGATCATGCACATCTTTCTAGACGTTTTTGGGGAAAAATCCACCTCGCTCGACCCCCTCCCTGCCGTGGGAAAAAATCAAAGGTCTCCTTAAAATGGGCTGGCAATCTTCTGAAATTTTCTCAGATTTTTCCGTGGCATATTTCGACCCTATATCCGAAATTCTAATCCCGACACCCCCTTGTTCTTCACGCTCCCTCCGATTTTAAGTGTACTCAGAGTCGGCCACATTGATGATATCATCCTCCCCTTGCCGTTTCTGCCTTGCACCGGCGCGGTAGACATAAGGTGTATAACTCATTCGACAGCCAGCCCCCGAAAATGCGAGCGTCGGCCTCCAAGGAATTGCGCGAGCGTATCTCAAAAGGTCGGCGGGTAAGTTTAAAGCGCAAGACCATTCGAACTTTGATGTTGCTAAAGCATCACCTGCGTTTGAAGCGTAAGGGTTGGGAAGATGCACTTCGATTGGCTCAAGTGTTGTAAATTTAAAAAAAATCACTTTATATACGGCCGTAATGTACCGTAACGTACCGTAAAAAATGCCGTACCGTCCCGTAAGAGCCTCTGGAGATCAGTTTACGGTTACGGGTACGGTCGCCTGGTCTGCCGTATGGCGCCGTAAATTGTACGCCCGTAACCGTATACGGTACGGTGGGGACCCCTAGTGCTGCAAGGCCACGCAATTTTTTGGCCTTCGAATCTGCTTCGAATACTATTCATTTGGAATAAACACATATCCTCAATCAAAGAAATGCCAAGTCCCCACTGTGAGCTACGCCCAAGGGTGAACCTTTTCGACGGACAATTATGTGAGACTTCGGCAATATCTTGGGAATCTCCAGCAGATATCCCAGGGATATTTCACACCAAATGTGTGTGAAATGTCTACATCACCTGCCTCAGATGTCTGCTATGATATTGCTGGAAGATTTAAACTGAACATCTCAGAAACAAAGGTCTCGAATGGCGGTGTACCACGAATGGAGCCCAAACTCCCTACATTATTCCTGCGCCTGAGTCAATGATCCCGGTTTATGCGAGCCACGATTCTGACCCGTATGGACGAGGGGAGATTCAATCCGATCTACATGACAGGATGAACGGCGCTGGATTGAACTCAACCGGGTCCCATCTGGCCGTGAAATCAGTGCACCTGAGGATGTAGTGAACCCCTCGAAGTGAGAAGGTCGAACAGTATCTATGAACTCCCTGCATCGGACTCCGGAGTGTGCTGTCACGGTCAGCATGAAGAAATCTTCATGGATTCTGAATACAGAAGACCCGTCCTCCGATACTTGCTTCTCCGAGCTCGCAATTCTGACACGAGCAAGGGGGAATCGGGATTCGAAAAACGGATATAGGGTCGAAAAGTTTTTTTCGGCCTCCTCCCCCCGGCCCTTCCATATAGGGCAGGTGATTCGCACCCTAGACCCGGGCCGCGCCTCCGAGTCACGTGCGACGTCATCACCTGATAGACAGCGTCCCTATCTAGCCGAGGTCATCGCGACCTCGCGCAACTTACATCTTTTCAACATTAATATTCTTGTATGTTACAATGTTTTCTGCAGAATTCTGACTACAGTTTATTTCCTCACCTGTCTATTTTCGAGGTCAATTTATGATTCTTGGAGGCTTCTAATGCAGTCCGAAGCCCCTGTGGCCTTTGAGGGTCGTTTACCACCCATCCTATGATTCCTGCACTCTCCCAGCATGTTCTATACCCCATGATACTCGAAAGAAAATGTATTGTAAAAAGTGTTTTAAAGCCTTCCTCGGGACCCATGTTCGAAGCATCATTCAACCTGTAGCTCCCAGACTGTGTTAATTCTCGTATTCATTAGTTTTCAAGGTGGCGTCGATGTCACTAGATTCTTTGGAGATATAATCGGCGCTCGCTAATATTGGTCACCCAACTACAGAGCTTATGGCTGGATAACAGGCTCCTCTGGGCGGAAGAATTGTCGTAATGTACCTCAGGTCTTCCACCTAAACACACTCCCCGAACACCCAACAAACCTAACACCAGTCGATCGCGACAATGTCTGGAACCACCTTGTTCGTGCTCACCTATCTGAGTTGAGTTCTCCACAATGAACGATAATGCACTGTAGCCTGGCCACGCCCTCCAATGTCTCTATCTTCTACAATGGAAACACCACTATCACCGTCTCTCCGAGCCTTGGCAACGTCAGCCGCATCCCGAAGGGCACGACTTTCACGATCCCGAAGACCGGGTTTGGGTACAAGTTCACTGCGGACGGCCAGGACACTCCAGTCTGGAACCACGATGACACGGACCTTGTGGAAATCTCCGGTGGAATTCAGTACGCCGGCACCTCGCCGTTCGAGATCACAGTCAACCTCACGAGCTGAGCTTGAGATCCGCCGATTTGTCGAAATTGTGGCATGAAGCTGGGGCAGGGGGAGTTTGGGTTGTTGACACTGCGGGCAAGTGCCATGGCCGCGGGTTCACGGCATATGATTGACACTTGCCATGGCGTTGCACAGGCGTTGCACAAAGATCGCTTGTCTTCGGCCGATGTCAATTCCTAAGTTCGTGGGAAATCAGTGGAAAATGATTGGTTTGGAGTCTGAAGAGTGCGGAGAGCGTGCACGAGGTGTACGGCAGGTGTGCGTTGGGGTTGTCGGCGACACACACTAGTATTAAGTGTGATTTTCTTTGGCTGCGGTTTCGAATTCCTTCCGCAGTATGTTCACACAGATGACATTATTTATTGAATTCTGAAATGGATACCATGCGGTGTTTGTTTCGAAGGTAAAGGAAGGCCGATGATTTGTACAAGTCTACGTACATATTTCGACTTCACATCAGCAGTTTATGCGTCGTCCATATTTTAGAAGCGAGGAGGGAAAGTGGAATGAAACTGCATGCACCCTCTTTGAATCCCCACACGAGCACAGCTCATACAAAGCTAACTGTGGATCCTCCATCCAAAACACCTGTCCAGAATACATACACCTCCGGCTTCCTGTCCACTATCCAATTTGCTGGCACTGAGTGTGCATCGTTGCATCGTTGCACCGGCATCACAAACCTCATGCAGCTGCATTTGTACTTGTCTTCCTTGAAAATACACTGGTACTGCTCAGAGTCCTTTCTCCGACCGTTTTCTGCGTTGAGGTATGGCAGCTCAGCGAGACAGCAGAAGACATAATTTATTGTTTCAGTTTGGATCTTTCAATGTTGGGCTTAACCTTATGGGCCAATCACCGGTCCGGCCGTTCCTGATGGGCAAAGGGAGATTGATTGTTTGTGCAACACCATGGCAAATGCGAGGCAAACACCATGGCAAGTGTTGGTCCCACGCCAGTCAAATGCCATGAACCCACGGCCATGGCACTTGCGTGCAGTGTGAAGAATGAAAGGCCCATCTCGTTTGTACAAACTGTGTGTGGAGAGCTACTGTAGCTATAGATCTTCCTCGCGTGTTTGATTTTCGCGGCGATTGAACCCCCCTAATGAGTCTCCACCACATCCTCCCGGAGCGTGCATTGAATTTTCTCCCAGACATCCGGGAAATGCTCTTCGATGTCTTCGATCTTCGTTCCCGCAGGAATCCTCTTTCCGAGCTGTCCCAGCACCATTGGACAGGTGTAGGGGGCACCAATAAGTGTCAGTCTTCGGTGCTCAATGCATGGAAAATCATGTGCCCCCCACTCCGTTTCTGAGTTCAGCTCGACCAATGAACACTGGCCTGGCTTCGCGAGGTCACTGTAGTAGAATCCCACGGCCGTCGCAGGAGGAACAATCATGTTTGTCCGTAGCATGTGGTGCATGGCGAGTAGCTCTCGAGCTTCAATATAATCTCGATGGACAAGGGCGCGGAGAAATGAAAGCTCCCTGCTGCTGAGTGGGGACCCGGACTCTGGAACGGAGATTCCTCTTCAATACTAAGCCGGAAGTCATGCGGCTACCCACCGATTCACTGTGTTCTGAGGGAGCCGCAGAGGTCGCGATGTCCCCCCAAGCGCCAGTCCGCACGCTGGCAGTCAACCGAACAGTAATATGCAAGCTCGCAGGCGGCACATCGCCGGAATCCTATCTATATGAAATTTTATCGCACTATCGTGGGATGATTATCTACGAATACGGCGAGTGATAGAATGGAGACACACTTCCATGTTATAGCACGCCTCGCGGGGCACGTACAGTTCTGGACACACAAAGCCCGCAAATAGCCTGTAGCCACGGCATGAATTAATTTCGACTCAATTCTTTTTTTTCTGAACTCGGATTGGCCCAAAGAGCCCAAAAAACATGCTCCGAAGTTTTTCCTACGACAAATAAGTAGCGCCAGAATTTTGGCCCAGATCCAAATCTCAGAATTCTGATCGGAGACGATTGGCAAAAAACGGATTTATTTAGCACAGCCACATTACGTCATTACATTATTACATAATCGACCCGCGGAGTTTTCAATTGCCCTCTGACGCGATGCTTCAAGTGCGTCGAAAGCACGGTTCGAAACTGAACAGTGCTGTTTCTTCTTCTTCACAGCCTATTCTGCTGCTGTGCCCGTCAAACCCTTCCGATAAGCATCCATAAACCTCCATGACCTGTTGATGAAACGACGAATCACTTCAACTGGGCATCCATCCAGATATTTCAAGGCCAACTCCTTCGAGTCTGCAAAAGACTTCTTGGGGACTTGCCAGTAGCGATATTTGCACCATCCTCAATACTACAAAAATAAATGGGTTGAAAGAAACCATTGAGAAGAATAACTCACCATCTCGATAGGATTGAGTTCACAATGAGATTTAGGCTGAAAGATGCACTCATGTCCAGCCTCAGTGATCACAGTCTCGAGCATAGATGGTTGGTTAACAAAGTCCTCCTGCTCACTGAGAAGGCGTGCCATGCAGCACCCTGTACTCTCGAATGCGCACACAGGGGAGCATTTTGCTTTGAGGCCTGATACATCAAAGCCCCGCTCTACCAACACAGCTTGAAGGCCTTTTGCTTCACCATTGACAGTAGTCATTTTTTGAAGCTTTCCACACTGGGCAGCAGATGGATTGAACTAGGGAATGAAAGTATCATTCTGCTTCCGTTGCTTCCCACCATTGGATTTATTCATGTTGAATGCCCGAAGAGCGCCAGCCGGGAGTGAGGCATGGGCAGAAGACTGATCAAAAATGAAAAGAGCAGTCACTCCAGGATGAATGTTGTTGTGGATTTTTATTGTATGCTTCACCTGCTTGATGAATTGGTCTGTATCCCACCAAGCATCACCCTTTGACCCAGGATAAATTATCTCACGAGCATCTGCAATTATATTGCCATGCTTGTCTTGTTGGATAAGTCGGCCTGTCCCTTCAGTAATGAAATCTGAAACATGAATGAGACGACCACGGCTCTTCTTTTGAAGAACTGTTTGCCCTTCTGCAAGCCTGAGGAGCACATTTATCAGCTGCTAAACACTAAGAAATACAGTAACACTTGCCAAGCAGAGCACATATAATCAAGTGCATGGAAGCAACATTCATCATGAAAATATGCAATAACCCGCTTCACTCCAGGTGGCAGAACAGGCTCAACAACTTTGACATTTGGTACATGATATTGTGTCATGCATGCTTCAAATCCTGCCATCTTGGGCAGGAAAACATCAGTTTGATACTGCACAACATCAGGCCGTTCATGGCCATCCATGTAAACTCCTTTCTTGATCAGAGTTCTCCGGTATCCAAGTCTGACAAGCCAGCGCCGGGCAGTGCGTTCACTGATGGGTTGCTTTGGAGAGATTCCGAGGGAAGGAAGGATTTCTGTGTCAACCCCTTCACAGAATTTCATTGGAGTTACTGATCCAACTTTCTGCTGTGTTAACCAAGCAAGACATGCAGTCTGAACCGACTCGTCGTTCAGAAGTGACTTAGTATTTGCTCTTCCACCCCTTGTTTCTGCTGGGAGCTCCTCAAAAAACTGATAGTTTGTGAGTGGAAGATTCCTTTTCTGCAGGTCCAGCTTGATCTTCTCACGAAGAGTATGCCAGCTGCGAATATTGATACCTGGTGCAGCAGAAGGGGAAGCCGATGAGGCTGTGGAAGAGGAAGAGGCTTCCTCGCCATCCACAATATCATCAACAACTGCATCCTAGTCATTTGGATCATCTTCCTCCATTTCCTCGTCTGAATTATCCATCAGAATTAGTGGTGCACTTGGTTCATCAGCTTGGTCAGAAAGAACTGATGCTGAGCAAGTCCGGGGAATAGTCTGAGGTGGAGAGGGAGCACGGGAGGGAACAGCAGTTGACAAGGGTGTGTCATCTGGGGGTGGAGCTTCATCCTCTGGATAATTTAAGCCTTCCTCTTCTTGTGTTTCAGAGGAAAAAATAGTAGTAGAGGAGGATTGAGCACTGGAGAGGGATGGAGCAGACAAGAAGCCATCAAGACTGGACTGTGTTCTAGTGGATGCAGCATCTCTTTGCTGAGTGCACAGAGATTTGCTTCCTGTGTCAGGGCCTTTAATATATTCTTTTGGGTGCCCTAATCAAACTGTTATGATCATGAAATGAATGTGGAATCTAACCAAACTTACCTCCTGGTTTACGTTTCTCGGCTGCCCGTTTGGCTTCATAAGCTTCACGTGATGGGACCCAGTCTGTATCTCCGGCATCTTGTCGATCCTCCTCGATCTGTGCAAGCAATTGAAACAAATGGTGTTGAAACTCTTCTTTTGCAACTTCATCCCAGTCTGCTTCATTATCACTGTCATCATGCTCTGAATCCACCTCTAGATAAGCTAAACTGTCAAGTTCTGTAAGATCAAGACCCTCAGAGTCAGAATAATCGCCATCAGAGGAGTTGTCTGAGGCCTCAGGTGAGGATGGTTGCCTAGATTGATTCTTGAGACCGGAGATATTGTGTTTTGCACGCTTGCTAGGGCATCCGCGACATGGGGTGGCCATGATGGGGAACAATAAGAGAGAAGACAGGGGGTGGAAGTATTAACCAGCTGACGTGTCAGTGACAGTTGACGTGTCGGTGACAGTTCTTGACAGATCTATCAAAGATTCGATCCCAGAAAGAACATTTTTTTTCGCCACAACCGCTTATTCTTAAGACTTTTACAGATTCAGATGCGGCTCAATGATACGCGTCGATTGCGCATATTTTTATAATTTTCCCACGCCTTTTAAGCAGGCGCCAAAATTTTGACCGGCCCGGTGTACTAATTGATGATTTGTGGCACAATGGCTCGACAGAATCACTTAATTTCTATATGGATGTGACCGCCTTGGAGAGATCTATCGATTGGCACATTTATCTCGGCTAAAAAAATCAATTTTTTTTAGTGGACTTTGTTTGTCCAGAACTGTAGTCCGGTGATTTATACCATTTCATCACCTTGAAACACTGTTCTGCATGATCTAAAAACTTCTGGAACTCGTGTCACAGAGGGGCTGTAGCAACCCATCCTTCTCGAGCTCCTCACGCAATATGGCCAACTTCGACAAGACAGAGCAGTGAATCATCGCTTTCGGAAGAACACTGCATATCATGCCCTTCGCAAGAGAGGGGTCAATGCCAGGCCTGAGAAGGGCGCGCAAAAGACCACCTTGGAGGGCTTTTCGTATCCATGGGCATATGGGTGGACATTGAACGATCCATTGAACCAGCGGGGAAAAATGTCACATATCCGGTTGGGTGAGGGCAGATTGAAGTCGGATACTATGAAGAATGAGCTAACAAGGGCTTTAACCATACCCTCACGACATGAAGGCTTGCATGAGACGTGCGTCGATAGCATTTGTGAAGAGGGCGACCGACGCTGTCCAGAATAGGAGCACGACGCCATGTGACACCCCCAGTGTTTGAGCACCGTGGTGTATTTGACGAGATCAACCAAGAGTGTGGCGAGATCAGCGACGGTACCGCCAGCGCCCTCGATGCTAGCTAGCAAATATGCTGGATTTGCGATTTGTTCACAGACAAACTTGGTGATCTCAGAAACTTGATTGACTATCTGTTCCTCAAAACGGTCCGATCGAATGAGTATTTTGCCCACGCTTGCGTGAGGAGAATTCGGCTGTCGGGGATGGTGGTAATGAGCATGGACAGTTACTGTACTTTTTCAATCAATTCGACAGTCACGCGTCACGGATCC
The DNA here is from genome assembly GCA_029378255.1 of Mycena rosella. NCBI lineage: Eukaryota > Fungi > Basidiomycota > Agaricomycetes > Agaricales > Mycenaceae > Mycena > Mycena rosella. The sequence goes on along the minus strand of JARKIE010000100.1, from coordinate 33,709 downwards.
CCTGCCGGTGTCGAAATATGGCAGCTGGGCCAGCTGGTGACTGGGTGTCGTTGGAGATGGCGGCGAGGAACTTGTTCTTTTTGCTTTTACCGGTCATGATGGTGGCTGTAATCAGATGTCTCAAAAGGTCCGGTGTCGAAATTTTGGGGGGTGTCACGGTGGGTTCCCAGCTTGCCGAATTGTCGAACTGGTATTTTGGGTCACAGGTCACACCCCCTGTTGAATTGATCGAAAATTTACAGTATTAGTGAAGCACAAAGGGGAACACAGCATCGGAACACAGAGAATAGGCTCCTCATGCTGGCAGGGATTTATACTTCGGAATGGGAAGGCATCCCTGATGAGTCCACGACAACTGCACGTATGACCAGACCCTGTTCCAAATGTCCTGCGCATGAAATACAAGCAGCTCATCTTAAATTATGGGAGATTTTACCACCACCCGGACTCAAGTTCGGGCGCGACTTAAATCCTGCCTAGGCCCCATAGTGAGCACATTCATGGGTGGTCCTCCCTCACCATGCCACCACTTAAGTTGCGCCACAAAGTCGTGCCACTGAAGTCGCGCCACTTAAGTCGCCACACTACTCAAGTAGTCTGGAACGCGCAGTGTTCAACTTGAGTTACACGGAACTTGACTACTAGCAACTTAAGTCTGGCGGGACTTAAGTTACACCCATGACCGACGACCACCCCCGCCAAAAATCTTTGTACGCCCGATGTACCTATACCCCCATCCATAGTCAATAAAGAATAAACTTATTTCGAAACCATTGACGCACCATATCATCCATCCACTTGAATACTACGTCGTGCCACCGGTCGATCTTCATTGCCAAATTGTCGAAGGTAGTTGCTGTTACCCAATCGTGATGTGCGCCTGATTCGGCGCTCTTGAAGATCACTTTGTTGTGCTCCAGCCGCCTATACATGGTGGTTTACATCCGAGCAAATGTCACAGCACCATTCAGTCCCTTATTCCCCTCCTCCTCACGAGCCGCCAATCCTGCCCACACCATGCTATCACGACGGAACCTCTCCGTGACGCGCATGAGCTCGGCATGCTTGCATTCGTACTGCTCTAACCAGAGGTACATTTCCGCCTCGGTGCGGAACCACTGCACTCGGTCACCTAGGACGGTGTCAGTATGCAGCCCGCATCAAGTAATGCCATACCACTTACTTTTCGCCTTGTACTTCACCAATTTAGTGTTGTCGCCCAGTTTTTGTCCCCTCATCAAACTTTCAAGCCATATCTAGCAATCTGGCTTCTTTGCCTTTGTCTTCTTCCCCCACTTTGCCTGCTGCTGCTTCGCCCATTTAGCCGGCGACATCTCCAAGTCGCTGTCCTCGGCCTTGGATGACGACGACAACACGACGACCACACCATCCGGAGCGATGTCCTTGAGACGTTTGGGTGTGTGCAGTGTATTCATGAACCCTGACGGTGGTGTAGTGGAGGCAAGAGACTCGGCAAGAAGAAGGCTGCCGTACCGGACCGCTTCAGCGTCTGAGTGCCCGCCAATAACCAGGGTTTATCTCAGTCGTCTGCCTCACTATCTTCCCCCTTGTTGTTCGGGGACAGCGTCGAGGCTATTGCTGCCCGTGATACAGTCACCCTGCTCTGTAAATACCAAGCCATCCCATCGAATAACCGTGAGTCCCCCTTCGTGCGATGCAAGTGCATCTCCTTCCTACGGGTGTCCCGGGGGCTCAGCACCAGGAAGGGCTCGACAGCGTCCTTCCCTGTGGCCCAGATGGATCATGGCAGCACACACCTTGTTTTACATCGTGATCTCAAATGTCTTCATGAGCTCTGCCTTTTGGAGGTTTCGCTGCGACCGTGTGACCCCCGCCTGCCCCCGGTAATCCAGCTCGCGAGCTTTCTTCACGGCAGACAGTGCCAACGACGCCGCTTGGACAGTGAGAATAACGCTGCTGGCCTCAGTACACCGCAATTTGATTTCTCCCTCCCGCAGCTGCGTGTCCTGGGCATTCTCATCGACGCCCGCAGACCACTGTCCATGCTTCATGCGATACGAGGGCAATTGGATCGCTGTTAATTCGGGCTTGTCTGCTTCCAGCGCGCTGAGCTTCAGACACGGGTATATGTCCTGCTGGTGTTTCCTGAATTTCTTGAGATCAAGATTCAGGGAGCCATGCAGTTTTGTGATACTCTCCCAGGTGTCCTGCAAGGGATGCTCCTGGTGGTTACCCAGAAGCGCGGTCAGAAGGAATCTGTGTCAGAACGTATTAGACATGCTTGGACATCCAAATAAGCGCTTACTCCTGATACTCAATGGTGATTCCATCGTGAATCCACTGGGCTACCTAGACTCGTAACCAGTCTGCCTACGGAGTGCAACAAATGTGGCGAGCACTGTTGCCGTAGGCAGACTGGTACTGTTCGGAGCTGTCAATTGAGACGGGCCTGAGTTTGAATTTTTTGGGCGGTGCCGATCACGGCATCACGGTGGCTGAGCCTTGCCATCAATTTTGATGTAACTTTGAGTCTTGTGTACAGGCCGCTCAGATCCCTACGGATAATTCTGAGGAGACAGAATTTAGTTAAAGAAGGATTGAAACCTTCCACCTCTTTACATTTTGTGTAATAGAGTTAAATTGAACCCAGGGCGAATGGCATCAAAATCCTGCCCGTGCCTTGTGTTTGGTCCGAATAGTACCAGTCTGCCTACGGCAAAGTGCCTGCCACATTTTTGACAGTTGTAGGCAGACTGGTTATGAGTCTATGGGCTACCGATGTTTTCACCTGGTACTCATCTCCACGTGTCACTTTCTCTCGTTCTTCAGCGATCATAGAGGCCAGCATGTTGTCGATCATGAGCACTATAACTCTTCAGTTCCAGATGCGTGTCGCAATTCAGCACAGGCATACCTCTCGTCAACTCGTGCTGATAGACACTGCGAAGCTTGCCCCCCACACACTCGGTGACTCATGACATTCGTGACCAAGCAGCGACATCGGTGGCATGCTGCTTACTGAGGTCCTCCACCACTGCATGTGGAGCTCGAAGAGCCGCAGCATGTCAAGTCGCTCAGCAGCAAGAAGTTCCGCTGCCAAATCTGAGTCAGCAACATCACTGAACTGAAGGTGATGCAACATTACCTTGACTGAGTATCTTCAGCATATTCCAGGTGTCCATCACAAAATTGATGATGTTGTGCCACGCTGTCCCAGTTATTTGGCGTGTTGAAGAGCCAAGGGGATTGAGAAACACCCAAAGCATCTCTGCAGTCTCCCCGCGGAAATGTCCCCTGCACGCAAAATACACAGCCTGCTACACCGTCTGGCAATCGATTCTGTGTCCATTCATGTGGTCTGCTTGAATCTGGCCTTCCACTGAGTCCAGCAGAGTCTGGAGCCAAGTCTCTTCCGGAAAGAGTTTGATTGCCCGGTTGACCAGTTTCACGGCAAAAGAACACCAGCTATCGTAACTAAAAACGGTTGGCGTAGATGTCGCTGGATCGTGAGGTGGTGAGTTGGTGTGCCTCAAATGCTCGTGTTGTGCGTAAGTGCTGAGCACGAATCTATTCGGAGAAATCAGTGCGTGACCTCATTGCCGAGAGGGAGAGACCTATGCTTCACCCTTGATCATGTCAACGAATGCTCCCTCAACGGCAGGATCACATGCACAGGCAACGATGCCACTGACAGCCGTATTCCCATACTTGACTTGTCCCCGGTGCCGTATAGACCCAATATGTGCCTTACATGGCACTTCCTTGGGTTTCTCATCAGCAATGAGCAGTAACAGCCACACAACTGATTTACCTTGTCTTCCTCCAGGACTACATACTCCTTTGCTATGCGCTTGAACTCCGTTTGACGGGGAAAATACATCTTTCCATCTGTGAGCGCCGTGTCGCTACCGTTGTCACGTTTGAAGAACAGGTTGGCCTTGAAGCTTCCATCCAGCGTTAAATGCTGCGAAAAAAGATGGCTAGCATTGTATTAGTGTTGTCGGTGGGTAACTCATGTGCCCCCCTCACTGAAGATACTTCGGTACATCAATGACCAAGGGCGTATTGATGCCTCTTTCCGGACACGCAGCACAGTCAACACCAATAAATCCTATAGGCCGATTGGGATGCGGGCAGTCAATTTCGCCGGGGAGAGCGACCTCCAACCCGTGTGCATGCCCGCATGCCATGATGAGCTCAAGGTATTGGTGAAATCGACTGATCGCAAGGAAGTTGCTGTATATGTCCTGAGATCATTTTAGTTTCCTCACTTAAACCCCGGTGAAAGCAAAGCGAAAACTCAGCGAAACGGAGCTCATAAAGAAGGGATCTGCCATCTGTTTCAGAATGTGTATGAGGTTGTATGTTTAACTCTTCCCTTGGTTCCGCTGTCAACGGTACGACTCCAGTAGGCCCAGCATATAGCCTCTTTTCGGCTCCTTTACGCTGCTGGGAAATATATCTGCTGCCAAGAGTTCCTGGAATTCCGGTGCACTGCGCCTCCCATTGCTAGTCTTACACCTGCAAAACGAAATTTCGGTGGCTTGGATCTCATTAGTCTCCACCAACGTGAACGTCCGTGCCAGGTCTGCATTGGGACACCACTGACCATAATGGCCAAGCGCAACAGCGGTGTTCTTCATAACTCGGCTGAAGTCATGTTTCTCGAAGAATTGTTCCTCAGCATGCCAGACCAATGCTCAGTGTTTCGGCATCGTGCGGTGCTTGTTCACCCAGCACTGGGGACACAACAACTCTGCTTGAAGGCAGTCGGTGCACACAACCTTCCACAGCTGTGAGTTGATGCTGCAAGCCCAGGGCATCAGGAGTTGAGAGTGGTAATGGAGGGATAGAAGAATTTCGAGGAAAATGGATTCTTCCGCTTTGAGTTCGTCCATATGAGCTACCTTCTGTAACAATATCAGCTTTACTCCACTCCGGTGTTTGAAATATGGAATATACCTGTCGTTTTTTGACACCCTTCTCATCGCATGGTGCAGTCGTTTCATACGTGGGAACTGTGCCTGCAGCCTCTTCAGCCACGTCCAGGAACGGTAGAGATTCCCCAGATGCCCTGTTGGGTGGCATTTCTGCCAGAACGTCGAAGCCTGGCAGTGGTGGCACAGATCCCATCTTGTTCATATCTGGCACGTAGCACTTCTCGTGTTTTCGCAGAGAGCCATCTGGACGGGATTCAGTTTGTGCAGCGGGACGATGGGGCCAAGGTGCACTTGTGTGATAGGTAACTTTGTATGTTGGCACGATTGTGGCAGGGCATGCTGTGCTCAGCTGGTTGTGAGCTATGGTTTCACGTCTTTGCACACTGGACGCCCTCATGCTTGCGAGGGAGAAGGCAGGGAGGGTGGGGATGCGAGGATACTGCAAAGTGGCCGGTCAATCACGAGGAGGGAAAACAAAAGAAAAATGTACTTCTGGTCTGATGGCAAGGCAGCAGAAAGCACACAAAGCGATTGATGCCAGCCCACTGGCCTAAGCAAAGTGGGGCACACCTTCAAATTCCTTTCAGTACTCGATGTCGGCAGGTGTGGGTTCAGACGTACTGGGCGCATTTCCAAGCACAAACAAATATTCCTTGAAGAGCTGATTTTTATAAGTCGGAGCACATGTAGTTAGAGAGGCTGTTCGACTACGAGACAAGGGAAACATGAAGGCCAAACCCGGAGCGGGAGCGACCTGTAGTCACTTTCAGACCCTGAAACTAAATAGCTAAGTGTTGCGCTTTGTAGGTAGCAGACTAGACACCGCAAAGACTGCGTGGCAGAGACACTTAGGCAATTCATAGCGTAGCATCGCCTGGCGCGAATCTCAGATGCATCTGTCAATTCTTAATTAGTATGAGTACTAGAACAAACAAAAAGCGATGTACTTCCAGATCCAGAAACGAAAGAGACATGAGCGCTGTGCTTTCCAGGTTGCAGACCAGACCAGATGCCGCAAGGACTGGGGAAACCCCGGTATACGTATAGTAGCATTGAAAGTAAATATAGAGTTATGTAAGGGTGCAGCTGCCAGAAAATTGAGGCAAAGAGCGACATGAAGTCTAAACCCGGAGTGAGAGCAACCTGTAGTCGACTCAGATGAAAGCCAGTCATAAGGAAGTGGCGAGCGAAGGCAAAGTAGGTGGGGAAGTCAGGTAAGGATGAAAAAGTAGCAAGCAAAGGCAAAGTCTGTGGAGGTAAAATAAGTAACGAAGTGTAGTCCGTAGAAGTAAGATAGAGCGGGAGCGACATGTAGTTTGTCCCTGGAATTCTTGAGGGGAAAATTTTGCTGGGACGGAGCAACTTGAAGTCTGCTCCTGGGCAGGCAGGAGCGACATGGAGTCTGCTCCTAGGGTGCCCTTGTTGAGTGCGCTGGTGATGATGAGAGGAGGGAAGGGAGGAGGTGGTGGCAGTCGTGAAAGCGTGCAAGGCTGAGTCAGCAGAGTAAGGTTAGGGTTACTCCTGTAATCATGCTTACTTCACGCCAACAGACCACAACAACGCGCCAATTAACCAGCACGTTCAACTCTCAATAATCTCAAACTCATTTTCTCATCGAATGTAAGCATATTTTATTCAATTAACTCACTACTAATCATTTCCAGGTCTTCCTCTTCTTCCATGATGCACCCCAGCGCCGCCGAGAGGCAACGCCATTGAGAACTCGCTGCAGGGTAAGTTTTTTACTGTTATATCCTGTCTCGCTCATTGTCCAGGTCCCGTATTCCCAACCCCATCAACCAAATTCTCACCCACCTGGAGTGCCCACTGTACAAGGACTTCCCCGGCGAACTGTACGCAGTCGTTCGCATCATCCGTGTCTTCGATGCCGTCCTCCAGCACAATGTCGACCGCCTGGAAATCAAGGCTGGTTATTCGACCGACACAGTGTGCTGCCAGCTCGAATACGAAGAGAAATGTGGGGGGGTGGAGTTCGAGTGGTACTACAAGTACCATCGCAGCAGTATCAAGCTTCTAGGTAAGATTCTGTTTGTCCTCCAAAAGTTCTGGCTCACCTTTCAGAACACCTCATCCACCTTACCCTCCGAGAGCGCAGGGCCACCTTGCCTCTTCGTCCATGTCCGGGATGCGGTGTCCATCACCGCGAGTTCTTTTCGATGTCGGCAGCCAGTGGGATCGACGGGCTTTGTGAGATTGTAGAGTTTTGGTTGGGCGCTCTGGGGGAGGCAATTGAGCGGTAAGTCCGTCTTTAAATCAGGTTCAAATTTGATACTGATTCACCTCTAGGGTTGATATTACTGTAAACTAGTTGCACATTATGCTGAAACACACAAAGCACATGGAAAATTTATTCTTGACACGCAGCAAACGATGTAAGAGGGTTTTCAAATAAAACGGCAACAAGTTACTTACACCGTGATCCTTGGACTCCATAGTTGCCCGCTCGATGCGGGCCGGCTCCCAAGCAAGCACATACACTGGAATTCTGGGATAAGAGAGAAAGTTCGGAGGGGGGGGGACATACACAGATATTTGTAACCTAGACAGACCAATATGAATATATTATTTTGACTCCCTACTGTCATATTCGACAATAGCACCAGCAGAAAGCACAAAAATACCCTCACAAGGACAAAAGAGAGCGAAATTTGCCGGCTGCTGCATGCTGCACACGCAAAACGCTCCGCGGAATCATGAGTGTCTCTGCGGATGTACTCCCAGGTGCAACGAGGGCAGCGAGGACGCACCCCGGGACGTCATTTTCCAGTCCAGGTTCATTCACGGAGAAGACAAGGAAGAAGTGCGTGGAGTGGCAGAGGGTGCAGTGTCTGTGTGGGAGCGCGCAGCCTGCGGGCCAACGTTAGCCACTTTGATGGGACACAGATATATTAAACGACCTCAGGATCAAGCCACCGGACAAAGAAAAAATGGACACACGTACGGCGGCTGCAGTGTTGGTGCATGCTGAGTCGCACACTTATGCTCGGGAGGACCGAAACAGGGGAGAGACCAGGTCCCCGCTTGGTGGGTTTCCACTTCAGTCAGCCCCAAATTCATCGTAAAGCTGTGGTCGAATCCTCCAACACAAGGAGAGAGGTCGAAGTGTGGTAGTCCCATTACTTTTCGCAGCAGGCGATCTGTGGCGCAGGTGGGGTGTGTGATGTAGATGTGTGGTATTGTAGCGAGATAGCACTGACTCACCCCTCAATCCTGCCTTTCAAATGGAAAACCCACAGAGCATAGCCACAGTCAACGCGAGGCTCAGCCTGGACCTGTGCTTTGGTGTCCCCAGTTGATCAAAGGCCAACAAAAATCTGAAGGCTCTTGAATATACTTACAGTTTCCCCCAATAATAAACCCTCGGTTTGTGAATCGGCACCCAGAGAAACAACAGACATGGGGTGTGTGCTTTGTTCCCACTGCTTTGGCCAGCGAAGCTCGCAAACCCGGGTGGTTTCGACGACATGAAGTCTGCTGATCGTGGTTAATTGAAGGGGGTCGACTTGGAAGTCTACCTAGTTTGACCAGTCGATGATTTGAAGGAACCGGTGACCGGTCCGTGCACGGCCACTGATGCAGTGATTCAATCATTGATGCCGTTTTATTGATCCGCTGTCAGGACTTGCTTCAAGTCCGCTGGTGAACTTTGTGTCGCCAACTTGCCAGACTAACATGTCAGCTCAGCAGCAAGCATTGAATTCGGAACCGCGCAAGAATGTACTTCAACGTTTGAACATTTCAATAAGTTTTTCAGTGAGAAAATTGGTGAAAAACTTTACCAATTTCACAAGAATTTCTCACTGAAAAAATAGGTGAAAAACTCAAAATATATACAGAACTTTTTTGACTCACAATCACTTTTTTCACCAAAAAACAGAAAAAGTTCAGAAAAAGTTTCGAGTTTTTCACCTACTTTTTTGATGAAAAAGTACTGTAATATCAGTAAAGTTTTTCACCAATTTTCTCACCAAAAAACTCGAATGTTTAACGAGTGACAACCTGATTTACCAACATCAACTATGACACATGCATCTTTCTGCCAGAATCGCTTCCGGTTATAATGCCTTTCGACACTCTCCGCACGCTACAGTGCCTCGCATCACATCACGGTTCCAGATTCGGCAGTAAACATGTCAAAACTTTCAAGTTCAAATTACATTATGCCCATATCATGGGTGGGTCTAAATACACCTGGAATCAATCCAAGGAAGGGTTAAGAAGATTCCTTGCACTTTAGAAGGTAATCCAAGAAGATTTTACTTTTTCACTGCTGGAAAAGTGAAACAAACCTAGGGTTAGGGTTAGTGATCCCATCAAATTGCCTTATGGGGACGTTCCAGATCACGTGTGCTTCGGGATCTGCCGACCACCGGGTCCATCGTCGGTCCAAATGGACCTCAGAGGACCATATAAATATGTTTTAAACACTCCAGGATGAGGTATCAGCAGAGGCTGGTCCAAGGAAACCCTGTGGAGACCTTTTTTTTTTCAACCCCGATAAAAGTGAAACACGATGGGAAAAAATGAGATCTTGGTGTCGAACACATTCTTTCGTCGGTTTCGTGACTAGGAAAATCACAAATAAATCACAATTTTGTTCTTCCATGCCTACGGCACATGTTGGAGAAGTGCCCATGGGCACTATACGCTCAATATATCTCTCGATCCCGGAGGGAATTAGAGACTGGATGCAGATGCTCGAACACGTACACCCCCTTGCGGTGGAGATCGCCCAAAGTCCCCAGCTGGAGAGCCAGCAGATTCTCCACGATGAATCTTACGAGCCATACCGCTACTGGGATGAGGAGCCCGACCCTGTTAGTAATGCCGAGTGCTCCTGCTTCCACCACCTGGTCGCGAGGGTGGACCCACAAAGCCCCTTGCATCTGAAGAAGCTGGTACTGCGTAACAATGTGGTATACCTGGACGAGCACAACCGTTCCCATCTCAAAGCTCTGCACTCCTTGACTATGGAGCTCCGGGTTGGCAGGATAATTTACAGCGCTGGTGCGGTCCTCCCATACATTCTCCATTACGCCGGGGCGCACCGGCCGCTGGGCTCTGGGTGAACACAATGCAAGGGCCATCCTACAGTGCCGCGCGTTGACAACATTGAATATGGCGATCAACCACTCGTCCGATGACGGTGATTTTGGAGAAAACGACTCGGATGACGAGGATAACGAGGAGACCAGTCAACCGACTAGAATTGACACCACGGTATTTCGCATCCCTCCCGGAGTTATTTCACAATTTGATATTTTGGCCAGCTATTGTTGCTTGACATCGCTTTCGAGCTACCCTGCCTGAGGAAGCTCTTACAAAAATGTACCCCGGCCAGACGACAAGGTCATGCGGAACCGGGCGCCTGAAGCGGGAAAATGAATGGCTTGCCGTTGTGAAAGACTCTGTCGGGTTTATCGGATTTTGCCCGAGGCGGCTAAAAAACGGATGTCATTCTCGTTGTACCTCGGCGAGAGTGGCGGTTTTTCGACCGGCGCCGCCTATGGTTGGGAAAAGGGTCGGGGTACGCGGGGGCCAGAGTTGGTTTGGCCAAAGACATCTTGCATCGCTGCCCCAGCTCGGCAGATACGAATTGAGGATCTGCACATGAGATGAAAAGAAATTTCTTGATATCAGATCTGTCAGCCTCGTTCGAGGAAATACATAAGGCTCTGGCAAAGAATAATCTTGTTATTTTCCCTGCTCCAAAAGTTGAATCCTCGCGACACTCGGATATTCTCAGCAAACAAGTGAAATTGATCCCAAATACTGGGACTTCGCACTAGTAGCATGTATCATTAAATGTCCACAATGTAAGTATGTAAAGGGTCCGTGGTAGTGAATAGTCCGTGAATGCGCGTAAAGTTCTCCTTGCTTGGGCGTTTTTTTTTCTGGCTGTGTTGCAAATTCCGATGAGAACTCGGGTGTTATCGAGGAATTCTCAGACTCACCAAGAGACCCAGGTACTCGGACTTCAGGCGATAGTCGAGGTCACGGTCGCGAAGCTGGACCCAGCGATTGTAGTCGGGCCTGCAGGCTCGGTAACAAACACCGACGAGGAAGGGAACGAAGAAGCAGTGGCACTGCTGGAAGGTAGGAACACCAGGCAGGTGGTGAACACGGCGTAGTGCGCGGGGAACTCCGAGCTGATAACCTGCAACGGGTGTCAGGAATCAAATAGTACCAATCAAAGGTAAGAAATAACTGACACTGGGAAACCCAATAGAGGCAGTGGCGGTGCCATTCACATGAACGGTGCTCGTCTGGCTCGATGGTAAGAATTCCACATCTAGAGTCAGGAATAGAAATGGCTCACAGGGAAGCTAGTGACGGTGCCATTCACGTGAACGGTGCTCGTCTGGTTCGATGGTAAGAATTCTAAATCCAGAGTCAGGAATAGAAGCGACTTACAGGGAAGCTAGTGACGGTGCCATTCACATGAACGGTGCTCGTCTGCCTCGTTGATAAGAATTCCGATTCTAGAGTCAGGCACAGAAACAACTCACGGAGCCATTAGCATCAACGGTGCTCGATTCCTGCATCGATCGTAAGAATCCAAATTCCAGAGCTAGACACAGAAAAGACTTACAGGGAAGCTGCTGGAGGCAGCTGCATTCGCAACAGACGAGCTAGACGACTGCGTTGGATTTATAAGCATGATTCGGACATAGGCTATGAAAACCACTGACAACGGGGAACCCGGTGGAGGCCGTGGCGGTAGGGCCGCCGAAGGTGACTTCCAGGCAGGTCGTGTATACGCCGGCGAAGATGAAACCACCGGTGGCGCTGGCCGGGCGGGAGCTCGAGAACGACGACGAGACGACCGGGATGGATGTCGAGAAGCTGGTCACGGCGCGGGTGGTTGAGACGCCGACAAGTGTCGAAGTAACGGTAACGGCGCGGGAGGTTGTCACCGTCGAACCGCCGGCGGCGGGGGTGGTTGAGACACCGACAAATGTCGAGCCAGTGGCGCTCTATTTCAAAAAATTAGCTCTTTCGCGAATTGTGGGGAAAGTGCACGGACCGTAATCGCAACGGCGTTAGCGACGGCCAGGGTAGCCAGAGCGAAGACAATATTTTGGAAGGACTTCATGATAGGGTGCGCGTGAGGGAAGAGAAGGGAAGTAGAAAAAATGAGATGAGGAAGTGCGACGGAAATCGGTGGAGTCTCCCGTAGCTTTTAACTGTAATTCTTGGCCGCAGAAAACGACCCAGCACCCGAAAGGGATACCAAATTCGGAATCAACGATGCTGCGGAGACGGTGAAAGGTCGCCGAAATATATGACATAACTTGGGGGTAATGGCCGTGGCACGGCCCGGCAAACTCGTACTTCTTTTTTTTCTTTCTTTTTTTTTCTATCTCAAAGAGAGACTCGTCTCATTACCTCTCTTTAATGGCCGAAGGTCGACGTAAAGCCAGTGGCTCAGAAGGTGGCCGTTGATGGCAACTGTCAATTTTCAAACGCCGCTGAAAAGAATTTTCAATTGGAGCAATAAGACAAGTAAATAGAGTGTACGAACAAGACATAATTCTGTATTGCATGTATCAGATGTGATCTGTAAGTAGGACATCATACTTCGCTTGAACATTGTCAAGACCTTTGACACAGAGATTCCAAAAATCAGGCATCATCTTGCACCTATGTTCAAAACTTAGCCTCAGACGGAGTGTTACGGAACAGGGACCTCGAATGCGGCCGTATGTCCGTGCTCTGCAAGTAGTTGGGGTGAAGCTGAGTAAAACAGGCAAAAGCCTCGAGGGCTGAGGGAATAATTAGTTGGCCACTCTCCGGGGAAACCTAACCCGACGCATTTCAATTTGACACGTGATTACGAAGCGTGAGGATGGGACGCAGACTCGGAGGTGGGCTGTACATTCAAATTAAAGCATGTTTGACGGAGTGCAGGAGGAGACAGAGTGACGGATATGTAGTACCGGAGGAAACATGTCCTAGGAAGATTTCCCTGCTGAATTCAGTGGGACAGAATTGAAGAAAGCTGGTCGAGTCTATCCTTAATCTCGCTAAAAAACCTGGCTTTCTGACCTTGACTGCTGAGACGATTGCAGCCGATTTCCATGCACCCGATCTCCCAGACGAATTTGCCAGCTTCCTCGAGTCAAAATATATCGTTCCTCGGCTTGAACACGCCGCCAACACCGTGATCTTTCCGGTGTACAAGCGTGTCTCGATTTCCCTCCCTCTCATCCCCGAGGTTGGTTCGCGTGACGTCTACGACAAGATCCGTGCTGTCAAGGGGGAACCCTCCAAACTAACTGCAAAAGGTGGTATACCCGCGAAAGCAGGTCATTTTGACACTGTACTTGTTAGGACACAACCTCGGGATGATGGGAACGCCCCTACTGATGGTGAGTATTCTTATATGCACACACCCAAACTAGTTTAACAGCAGTCCAGGGCTTTCTGTTGCACGGGTCCGTGTAATTTTTCGAATACCCGCAGACTTGGGCCCATATACTGAGCCGCTTGCCTACGTTGACTGGTATAAACCACTCCAGATGTTCAACACCACTCTCGGCATGCATCAAGTTTCGCTGTCGAGTCGCAATCATCACCAAAATTCATCCATCTGAATCATCCCACTTACCGACATTGTTCAGTCCTGCCACCTCCCTATATTTGGCCGAACAGTGGATCGCCGATGGGCCTCAGAAACAGTCTTGGATCAGTGTAAGTCATTTTATCTCAACCCCACCTCAGCCATGGTGCTTTCTATTTGTTCTGCTACCTGGTGGCCATGCATACCAGGAAAAAGGCCAGGGAGGAACGGAGAGTCCGGATGCGGCTGTTAGGTCGGGCTGGCCGCTAAAATGTGTATATTCTCCGCTCAAATAAATCTCCTTCGCCCGAGCACGATCACATTTTGATCTCCCAACGAATTTTCTTGCCATTTCTGTCGTAGATGGGGCTGCTTGTAGTGTCGAAGAAAGAGTTATCCGCAGGAAGATTATATTTGCTTGAATTGCTGTGTAGCAATATGATTAGAGTCAAATACTTCCCGTTTCCGAAAAGGAATGGTTGTTTCGACGACTCATTCGGTGATCAAATTAACTTTACGGAAATATTAAGAGCTGTTTCAAATCCACAGTAAAATAATTGGGAGCTCCCACGACTATGCACCCCTCTGCCATTTCTCCTGAGGCTATCAGAGCTACAGACACCCTGCGGCGAGTGGCGCCAAGCCATCAACTACCGCGGCTACCGGCGTCTCGAAGCCGAAGCGTGATTCACGTAGGAAAATCTTTTTTCCTGATTAGTAATGTTGGTTCTCTTAAAGTGGATCGGCCGGCATCCAACCGGCATCCAAGTATTAAGTCCTGCTCCCCAGATAGGTTGGCTTGCGAGTTCATGAAGTCCCCAGTATTCTTTGTAGTTGAAGAGTGAAGGGTCCCAGTGGCACTGTGGCAGATGAGCGCTCGAAGCAAGGCCTTTTACCTCGGTGATGTCCGGGCCAGTGATGCCATCGCTTGATTGACGGCGGCTCGATCGAACATGCGACCTTGTTGAACGTTGAACTTTGCTTCAACTCGCACGGAGACGAGAGGATGATTTTTTGAGTCTTCCGACATGTAATCGCGTATGAACAAAGAAAGACAACAAAGCTGTCGTCGGGAATCGAAAAATACATAGCACCTGATTCGAACCGCAGCGAGCGGCAAAAGGATTACATAAGGAAATGTACAGCCACTAAGCAATCACAAAGAACGAAGGGAAAGTAGTGGCTGTCCTTTAAAACCGCTTCAACACAGCCACTAAATCTACTAGCACAGCCACTAAATCCGTTACACAAATAGATCTGGGACACTTTTCAACTAGGTCTCTAAAACCTCATTTCGATTGATTATAAACGATTACATAAGCACTCGTAATCGAACTGCGCAGTAGGAGAAGGGGCTATTGAGTTTTCCACCGCCTGTTCGCAGGCGGGCGAAACAACCCGGGAAAGTCCTTGACGACTGTGCGGCTTTATGCGCCATCTTCGTGGAACTCAACCGAAGGCGCATGCTTAGCCTGAGATTAAATATGCATGGGGCGAGTTTTCCGCCCATAAACATCCGACCCAGAAGTGTGTTCCTGCTGATACCTGTAAGCCAAAGCAGCGGATCGGAAGAATTTTAACGGACGCACATTCGCCAAATTTATTTCAGGCTCAGGCATGCGGCATGCCGAGAGATCTTGGCACTGAAATGCACTTCGGTGCAGTACGCGCGATGATTCGTGATGCGGCGAGCCGTGAATGTATAGAGGCCCGTCTGCGCCCGTGCATCCTTACCGATCAATTAATACAATGCTGACTGGAAATTCCCAGAAGGACATGTCTTGGACGTGTCCGACAAAATGTGAAGCTAAACCGTGACGCTGGGCGCTATATGACCCCTACTTGGGCTCTCCATGTGCGTCCTATGAAAGGGGCGCTACGCTCCCGGTACGGCTCTCTCGCGGGCGCAGCCGAAGCGCGGCGTGAAGACCCGCGCCTGCACCCGGGGCAGCCAGCTCACGGAAGCCTGAGAGGGACGAATTTCTCGAGAGCACAACAGCCGGATTTCGTGATGGCAAAACTTGACGGAGACTGGAGAGGGATCCCGGAAGCGCGTAATTTCAAAAGAGTACAAGGTTTCCAGAGCGTGGTCGAATGCGACGCGCCGATGGCTCGGATATTACAGCGAGCAGAGGCGAGAGATGAGGTGAAAGGCGCTGGCGAGAACATACAAAGCGACCGACCTGCGTTCTGCCGTCTCCACAGGCACCATTCGACGAGGAGCCCGAACACCGCGTGACATCCATTATTGGCTCTGCGTCGGCATGCGAATCACAGTCTCCGCACGGACAAAATTCGTCTGGTCCTCGAGAGTCATGATGCGGATCATTTTTGGCGCGGGGTTGAGCGACGCCGTTAAGACCTTTTGCGTGCCTTTTATACTGGAAGACAGAGTGGGCAACCCATCGGCCTCTCTGTGCACGAATTCCAGATAGCACAGGTTAGTTAGCTTCCGCAGTACTTTGAACTTCAGCTGAGCATGAGATACATCAGTATCGGCCATCAGCATCGGGGTGCAGGCTGACCGGAAGGAGGGCAGGACCGAGGACCAGCCGCTGGATGTCCTGGTAAACCACGGCGATGCCTAGCCCAAATATAAACAAAGTCAATGACAAATGCAACCTGTGCACCCACTTTCAATTAGTGGTGTGCGGGTCGGGTCGGGCTTATAAGCCCGGGCTTGGGTCGGGTCGGGGCGGGCTTGGGCTTGAGAAAATCCCCGACCCGACCCGAGCCCGCTAGTAGGGCCTGGGTCGGGTCGGGCTTGGGCTTGAGCCCGGGCTTGACTGTATTTTTTTGCTCCCTGCATTCAAGTAAGTTTCATAGCAGATTCGGTACTCTGTATATTATTACTCGCTGTAAGTCTCATTCTGTAAATTTTTGAACCCTCACAGACAGTTTTTTCGACACCACTGTTTAACCATCAATCCATCAAACCGATTCGACCCGCTATCGTGACTTGGAAAGCCACATTCAAGGTGAGAAGACCTGCTGGGGATGCATTATTTCAGTTTACCATTGTTGAACTGCCTCAATGTTGCCATCTCATTCGAAAAATCTGACTCCAAGTGGGACCCACCAAGGCCCGGGCTCAAGCCCGGGGCGCGGGTCGGGCAAAATACTGGGCCCGACCCAAGCCCTACCTGAGCCCTACCTCGGGTCGGGCTTCAAAGCCCGACCCAAGCCCGGGCTTGGGCTTCAAGCCCGACCCGGCACATCACTACTTTCAATCGCACGGTGCGAGGACCCGGTGTAGACGATCTCCTCTAGGCTGGGGCAGTGATCCTGCGCAAAGGCGAGGAGACTCGGGATACGCACGTTTGCGAACCCCAGGCTCCGGACACCGGGGAAGCAAGCGAGTATCGGGTAAAAGCCGTCGGCCAGCACGATCCGCGTGACGAACGGAAACGAGTACGGCTCGAACGCGTCGGCCAGGAGTCTGGAACGGTACTGGACTGTGCTACGACGAAGGCTTTCGGAGCCGATGATATTGAGGGTGTCAAGTTGTGGGAAAGAGCGGAGGCTTTCGACCACCAAGGTAGCCCTTGCACTGCTATCGAGTCCAGGTTCCGATATGGATACAGATGAGGTTCTATATACGCCGGAATCACTGTCAGAACCACCACTGCCTGCATGCAGAGCAGTCAGGATTACCTGATATGGTTTATTATGTGGTGAGCTTGTGTGACCTCCCGCATGCGACGCTCCATTTCGAGATTCGACGAATAGAAGGACAGGAAGAATGATGCCTCCATGCATTTCCAGATGGCAGGAATGAAAACCGCGCGAAAAGGGCTGGAGGTTTGAGAGAGGGCTAGATATGCCTCGGTGTTTGCCCGCTGCACCCCTATGCTTCCTTCGTTATACCGTGACTCATGGACACGAATGAACCAGGATGTGATTTCAAGCAATAGTTCCGGCGGCAGACGAGGATCTCCTGTGATAGTTTTAGAAAATTTTGGGGACATTGAACTTCCGTAGTGGAAATTGGGAAGTGAGTGGCGACGGCTGAGGTGTTGCATTCCAGAAAACTAAAGAAACCCCTGCCCACTGTCTGCTTAAAACAATATTCTGATGTCCTTGTATTCGCGACCTTATTCCGTTTAAGCTAGCATAATTTATCTGTACGGGTCCCCATTGAGAAACGGGACAAGGTGCGCAGCTGCGACCTTGTTCTGAAAGTTGAACAATGGAGCACGCGACATCTCGGATGCAGCCGGATGCTGAATATCAGTGATGGTATCCAAAACACTTTTGCTTTCGACTTTTGGCGTGCAACGAAGAGAGCGCCCTCTTTCACAGGGTGGGATCCGCAACGTTCTTCTCAATGAAATCCACCACCTGGCACGACATGGAGCCAAAGTCGATGTTGTATCGTGTCCGCGAAGATGACCAGCGGCTGCTTGCCCTTGGCTTGCCCTCTGCGTTGAGAATAGCCAGCCAGACGTCGTCCGGACGGATCCCCAGTGCGTGTTGTTCGTTCACGACCGCCACCGTCAACGAAAGACCGTGGCTGCGGTTCTGCTGATGCCGACGCTGATGGAATATTTCTCGCACGCTCACCGTGTGCGGAATTCCGCGCGTCACGCTCGAGGGGGGAAGGCGTAGTCCGTTTTTAAGGTCAGGTGCCCGATTGGGGTAGAACATTACTACATAATCATGTTTTGAGGCCCTTGCCCCAGCTCTTGAACCTTGAATATATCTATGTCAGAAATTTACAGATGTTCTATGTGTGCCCGAATATTTCCATATTTTTTCAGTACCATGGGACGAAGCTATGACGAGTCAAATTGATGGGTTGTGGTACATTGATGTCTCATCACATTGAAGGATGAGCTCTTGCACTCATTCAAGCACCATTCAAAAAGTTCTGAAGAGGCAGATTGTCTCCAATATGCTCCAAAGTTGAGTTCCACCCCAAGAAACCAGAGAAAGAGGTGCTGCACAGCGAAAACAACACCAGGGCAGCTAAGCGAAGATTATGTAATAAGGTTCTACCCCAATCGGGACCCATCACTTAATAACAGACTTCAACACGATTGAGGTACGAAATCATAACGTGTTGAAGGCTGGCTGCGAGAGACTAGGAGAGACGCAACGGGTTGAAATTCTCGAACGGCTGGAGAAGCTGAAGGATGCCGGGATCGAGACGATCGCGTGGTACCACCTCCTCCGTCCTGTGATCGTGCGATTCGTCGCTGGGTTTGATCCCGGAGAGCAGAGAGCTTAGACTTCTGGGCTATGGTCATCCATTACCACACACGCGGAAGTGGTCCGAACTACTACTCGGGTTGGATCAACACACTCAATGCCTTCAGCAACAAAGGTGTTTGGCTAGGGATTCGGGTCAACGCGGTGAGTGAAAATATCTTTTAAAGAGGTTTCGTTATTTATGGCACCCATTCTCTCGTGTCGTCGATCGCGTCTGAATCACTCAGTGCGGAAGGGTTTAGGGTTCTGTCACGCGAAATTTCGGCCCTTGTCGAGTAGTCGAACTGGTAATTCGGGTCACGCATCACACCCCCCATCGAATTGAATGTAATTATACAGTAAGAGCAGTATAGTAAAGATGAGTGCACCGTGCGCTTCAGAGCGAATACCGGGGGAAGCAGCCTGTGTCGCGAACGAACGTCAGGGTGGGCTTCGGGTCACCAAAGTGACCCTCGCACTGCTATTGAGCCCAGGTTCCGATATGGATACAGATGCGGTCCTGTATTCGCCGGAATCACTGTCAGAACCACCAATGCCTGCATGTAGAGCGGTCAGGACTACCTGATGTGGTTTATTATGTGGTGAGCTTGTGTGACCTGCCGCATGCAATGCTCCATTTTTTGATGCAAAATCAACTTTCAACATTCAATTCTCGATCACACCTATGTAGCCCTAATAACCCTACGTATTACAGGGGGAGATATCACGCAGCTCCCCCTCTAAGTTGGCCCGGCTTAAGTGGCTCCGGGTGCCCCCGTCAAATCTCACAAATAGCTCTTAAATACCTCGTAATTAGCTCTTAAATCTCAGAAATAGCGATAAAGGGTATCGCGCCCCATCAAATCTGATGGGAACTGATAGCGGGCGCCATCAGTGGCGGGAATGCGCCATCAAGCCTGAATAATTATTTCTGAGATCTCACAAATAGCGACGAAAGATAGCGCGCGCTATCTGTGGCCATCAGATTTGATGGCCCGCGATAGCGCGCGCTATCTTTTATCTATTAGCGGCGGCAGCGGTGCCTTTGATGGTGCATCAATGCCATCAGCAGTCCCGCCGCGCCGCCCAAAGTCAACGCCGCCGCCCTAATAGTGCTCCATAAATCAAGAAGAAAATAGGGGGTGCACCCCCGTCCAATTAAAGGCCATATACGACACCCCTTCCTCCAATACTACAGGTAAATTTACAAAAAAAAACACAGAATACCTGCCGACTGCACCCAAATCCACCCCTAGCTGGCTTCTAAGTCCGCCGCGCTGCCCGCTGTGATGCGCATAACATTCGCAAACGCGTCTGCGAGGTCCTCGTTATCCGCGTCACCCTCATCCTCGCTTTCCTCGTCCACCGTACTCAGGTCCTCCCCGCCCTCTGTGCTCCTGGGCACGCCGCGCATCTCCACGTCGGTGTTCGGTGACGGCGACCGACGGCTCAAGTCGGGTGCAATGCGCTCATGGCGCTCCTTGCAGACGCTCACGCCTCGCAAGATGGAGCCGCATTGAAGCGGCCACACTTCATGCGGTGGAGCTGCACTTGGTACGCCAGCTCCACATCGCCTTCCGCTCGCAGGCGCTCCTCGTGGTGCACCAGGAACCCCTCCTCGTCCAACATGTGCGTCACGAGCCGCCGGATTTCGATATCAAGCCGGGTGATCTCCTCGTCGGCGCGGAGCAGCTTGTAGTGCTGGTCCATGGCTGCGCGCCCCGCTGGTAAAGCCCACGGCTCGTCCCGAATATCCTCCGCCCCTCGCGCAGTAAGTCGAAATCGGACAGGAACACGTACTCGACGACGGTCTCCCAAGCCAGATTGATCTTGGGAGGAATCATTGAGTTAGCGGCCGTGTTGTACCGCTCAATCGCGGTCTTCACCGCCTTCGAGCACGCCTGAAGCGCCTTTGCGATATGCTTGCGTACTTTGTAGGCTGGGTGAACGAAGTCAGAGGCGTTACAAACGCAAGCAGCGAGGATATGTACCAGTCCCCAACATATTGCACTTGCCCAGCTCGAACATCCGCGCGACAATCAGCCCCTCGAGCTCATCCAGTGCGCGCTGGTACCGACGTCTTCCCACCATCGTCGCGACCACCTCCCATTTCTCGGTGCCCGGCTCCCAGCGCTCGGTGTCGAGGCGCCTCTCCAGGTCTTGGACGGCGTCCAATGTCTTATCCACGATCTCCATGGCATGCCGCCGCCGTGTTTCGATCGCACGCGTCTCCTTTGCTGCGCGTTGGTAACCGGCCGTGTCGGACGGTGGTGGCATCGCAGGCGGTTCCAGCTCAAGAATGTCCTGGAGGCGTTGCCTGCAACCTCTCGTCAGTTATGGTCAAATAGAAAGCACAGTACAGACTCGTGATCCAGGAGATTGACCAGCTTTTGGTAATATTCCATCTCCATAGTCTCCTCCACTGGCTCCTTCTTGAGTGTCGCCAGGAACTGTTTCTCCTTCTCGAGCCACGTCTCGAATACTGCACGCGACTCCACACCGAGCCTTCGCATCGCCTCCCGCAGCGCGGGATGCGTACTCTTGGTTTGCAGCGCGCGGCGGTACTTACTGCAAAGAAGGAGCGCGAGATTATTTCAGTCGCAAAATACCGAGGGCAAACGGGGGCTACACACAGAGATTGGCGTACGCGTCGAACGTGTCCGTATGCTTGAGGTATGCCGTGATCGCTTGCTGGCGATGAAATCGACTGGCATGGCGTGTTCCCGGTGCAAGGGCATTGGATTTGGAGAAGTAGGTCTCGCAGACCTCCAACGGCTCCTGCCCAACGCCCCGCACATACATTGTGAGGTTACAGACTTGGCAGTCGCGCCCATGTGCGCACCCGTGGAATGCGCCCACCAAAGACTTGAAGCCGGTGTCGCGCGCCAGTTGCCCGAGTTGCGGGTGGGCGCGCACCATCTTCGCGAATTTGCAGCCGATGTCGTAGCCCAGCCCGAGCTTGCCGAGCACACGCATTAGGTGGTTGACAATTGCGAAGCCGTATTTTGCACTGCAGGCTGTCAGTGAAGGCAGGTGACAGGGGTACAAGAGGCCTACAGTTCACCGCTTTGCACCATATCCACAACAATTAACGTGAATACGTGCCGACAGGGCGCGGGGAAGAAGCCCGTCTCATCATACATCCCCAGCGCGCGAGCTGTGACCTCCTCCCTCATGTTTTGCCACCTCGAGGCGCAACCGTCCTCCTCTTCGACCCACCCGTCATCGACAACGAACCCCTTCATCATATCTTCCAGACCCTCCTTGGCCCACCGGTCTACCTCCTCGCGTGACAAGTAAAAGTCGCCCGGTGCCTCGCGGTTGTCGAGTCGCTCCCTGGAAGCACCCGGGGTTGTTCCATCCTCCTCGACCACGCCGCGCTCCCGGGTCCAGAATCTCTTCAAGGAGTTATTGCCGTCGATGGTCGCGAGGATGGGGATTTCGAGCTCCTCCTCACCCTCGAGCTTATATAGGCAGCAAGGGCACGCATTCTTGAGGCGCCAATTGAGAGTGTCGCGTCCCAGCGCAGCTTGCACGCGCTTTTCGATGATTGCGTGGATTGCGAGGTAGAGGTCGAATGCGACGGAGAATTGAGTCCCAAGGTACGCCCGTGGGGGGACACCGTGCATGTCGCAGAGTGCGCGTACCCAGGCTTGAATTGTGAGTCGCGGGCTCCGCAGATTTGCGACGCGGAATGCTTCGAGTGCACGAATGGTGAGGACGATGGAGGGGAAGTAGGGTGCGACGGGCATGAGCCCTTGGCGCACGAACGCAGATGCGACGAGCAGGTCGCCTCGGATGATAGGGACATCTGCCTGATATGCGGCTTGAAAAAAATGTCAGCACAAGGAAAACCCGCAAAGAAAAATACACACAAAACATGTCCACTATTAGGACACTCCGAGTTTCCTCCACGACAGCGCCCAGTGGCTGGGTGTAAGTGCGCGCAAGACCCTCCTCTGCGATGGTGAGACTCCACCCCACGTACGCGTCCGCCATGCACTCCAGCTGCGGTGCGAACACGTTCACCAAAAGTTGCGTGCGGTCCGTTCGATTGCGGCTTTCGCGAGCGCGCGGAAAGAGCTGGCTGTGCGAAGGGGAAGAAAAGGAGGTTAGACCAGAGGATAAATTAAATTAAAAGATAAAAGAAGACACACTTGTGATGAGCGCGGAATTCGTCGAGCAGACTCCGGTCCACATTCTGGACCTCTTCTTCCGTCAAATTCTCGCCGGCATGGCTGATGTCAGCCGGCAGCCTTCCGTGCAGGACATCGTTTGCGTAGTCTGCATAATCGTCCCCATCGTCGCCGCCACCAGGCGCATCGCATGGGTCGGGTACATCGCGAATGCGATCCGCCTCACGGTGCTCGGCCGTCGTCATTTCTACCGCAAATATATTGCTGGTTAGTGCGTGAAAAAGCCTCTCAAAATTCGCTCTTACCGGCCCGCCGCTCCTGTTCCTTGCGCTCATTCTCCTCCTTCTTCTGCCGAATTTCTGTCTGGGTCATGGTGGCCCGTGTCTGGACCAGGCGGCCTCGCACATTCCGACGCGTCCCGGTCACTTGCACCCGCGAAGAGGATGAACTCGCGGTCTTCATGTTCTCCCACCGCTTCTTTGCCGTGAGTCCAGCCATGGCCGTGTCACGTCGAAATTTTGATTTCGCTCGGAAGGTGTTGGTGAGCACAAGACCGAGCGGGGTTTGCCGTGCCGAGCTGCGGCAGATCGAACGCGGGCCGAGCTGCGGCAGATCAAAGTCACAGTGGTGATGATCAATAAACAACGTCAAGCGCATCTCTCTCTCCCTCAACCACCATCCTCTGTAAGTTCCTCCCTTCTTTTGGTGTTTCTTTGACCCAGCCGAAGCCAACTGCGTGCGGATCGATTTCATACCCGGGATCTCCGCACGTGGAAAGCCGAGGGTGGGTCAAAAAAGCACCCTTGCCACCTGTGCCACTCAACACTTGACTGACGTGTTTTCTTCATATTTTCACGCGATGATCTGGGTTCTGCAGGGCCGCATGGTGCGTGCGCTGTACCTCGTCTATTCCACGCACTCACCAAGCCATAGACGCGGTCCGGAACTCTATTCTCACCCTACACCGGCACCCCTTACAAGCCGAATATTGAATGCGAACCCTTGCGTTGCGACGCGTTCGATTTTGGGCCCTTGCTCGCCAATGCGGTGGCCCAGGAGCAGAGTCATGCGGAGGACCATGAACCCGCGGACGACCTCGAACCCGCTGACGACGGCGACATCGACGAGGAATACCCCCCATTCGAGCCTCCTGAGGCGATCGACGACGTCTACTCGCCGCCGCCCTCGCCCCCGCCCCATGACCCGCCACAGGATCTGGACGACGCACCCGAGCGTGCCCCGCCACCACCCGAGCGCGCCCCGCCGCCATCCGCGAAGCGCGCACGCACCGCCTTCGACGGCGACATCGATGAGGAGCACCCCCTATTCGATCCTCTTGACGCGATCGACGACATCTACCCACCACCGCCCTTAGCCCCGCCCCACGACCCGCTACAGGACCTGGATGACGTACCCGAGCGCGCCCCGCCGCCACCCCCGAAACGCGCACACACCGCCTTCGACGACATGTGCGCAGGCAAGAAGCCCTTGAAGATGTCGCGCTCCCACGTGAGACGCAAGAAGCTGCGCACTGCGACTGTGTAACGCGACGGCCACGCACCGAGCACCTCCACCTTCAACGACCACGTCCGCCCTGCGCTGGACAACCCCTGCAGACCACGCTCGATGCCACCCGTCTCCCGGCCACACACGGAGGCTACGCGGCGAGGGTGGAAAGTGCGGACGAGACGTGGGGGAGCAAGAAGCGCCGCTCGCTGCCGGAGCTGCTCGGACTGGGCTTCCAGCTCGTGCGCTGGAACGGATAGTGCGTAGCCCGCCTTTTGATTCCTTGCTACGCTAACTCAGTACCTCAGCGACTCGCGGCCCATTGTCGATGTCTTCGGCCGCATCATCGCGGTGCTTGTGGGGCAACCGCGCTCAGCCTCGTGGGACGCCGACGTCGCCAGCGCCTACCAGCACATCTCAGCAGAAGGCGCCGCCGCCGCCTTTCCCCACGACCTACGCAAGCATCGGCGCGGCGGGTTTGTGGCGCAGAATGTTGGCATCTACTACGGCCAGGGCGCGAAGTTCCCCACACGCCTCCGCACTGGCATGTACGAGCCCATGCTCGACCGCCTGCTGGGAAACCCCGCCGTCGCGCGGATGGCCACCTTTGCGAGCGGTACGTACCTTTCTCATCATTTACCCTGCCCCGTGCTCACGTATCCTCAGCCGCCTTTGCTTGGTGGGCCCCGCGCCTTCATCAATATTATCGCGAGCACGCCAATAAGCTGCACGACCACTATCCCCACCTCCGCCGCAACTTTCTGCGGTCTGTCTTCTCCTGTGCGGCCTTCAATTTCGGCCCCAGCATCTGGACCTTCCGGCACCGCGACATCTTGAACGCGCCCTTCGGCTGGTGCGCCGTCCAGTCCGGCGGGGAATTCGACGCGACCCAGGGCGGGCACTTGGTGCTCTGGGACCTCAAGCTCGTGATCGAGTTCCCCGCCGGCGCCCTCATGCTCCTCCCGTCCGCCACCATCGCCCACTCAAATATCCCCGTCGCGCCAGGGCAGACGCGCATCTCCTTCATGCAGTACACTGCGGGCGGGCTGATGCGCTTCGTCGACAACGGGTTTCGCACCGACGCGGAAGTCGAGGCCGAGGACCCGGAGGAGTTTGCGCGACTTGCCGCGCTGAAGGACACCCGGTGGGAAATGGGCCTCAAATTGCTGAGCACGGTCGATGATATTTTAGAGAGCCTCCCGGATGCAGAATAGACTATCTCTTTGTATTATATTTTCCCTGCACCCAAATTTTATTTGATGCCTTAAATTTCCTGCGCGCACTCCTCCGAGTGATGGGATGTGACTGTGTGCAATTATTTAGATCGCGAACTTGTTACAGTCGCGAACTTGTTACATATGCTCAGTTCACCAGGCTCGCGGCCCCCGTTCGCGCTCAAAATTTGTGAGCAACATCCCTGTGGCAATTCAAGACAATCTGATTTTTTTGGTCAGAGAAAAATTTGCCGCATAATGCCTATTGCCCTGTCCTACCTGATTTTCTTTTTTTCAGATAGGACCCACTCGCACCTCCTCTGTCAAATATTCTCCCTGATTTAGAAGAGGTAGGCATACAGGAATTAAAATGAGTTGATGGAATGTCGCGAACTCGTTATTGATGGACCATATTTTGACCTGTTCGCAAACTGGTTATAGACATCACATCTTACTTCTCCTCACTTTGTGTATCCCCCGCACTATGGGCCGCAAGCCTCTGAACCCGAAGGAGAAACTCGAGCGGCGACAACTCGCTCTCACCAGATATGCCGACAAGTACCAAACCTCAACGCTGCTCTTATCCCCGCTTCTCATCTCTAATCGCGAGAAGCTTCAAGAGGCCGCACGGGTGCGTATGAAACGGTGCGTCAACCGGTTATTTCTCTCACCACTCAAGTTCCTCTCTCTTGTTTAAATCTAACAGCACGCAGGAACCGTGCCGCCATCGCAGACGGTGATGAAGTTGTGGCGCGCCGCCACCGACCAGACCATGGGTGAGTGATGTATCACTAGCTTCTGATTAGAGACGTGCAAGGATACATCATACGCTCTCCCACAGAGATATGCATGATGTATCAGCTCAGATGTCTCCCCTACTGGGTTTACCAGTGCCCAGAACTGATGTGCGTCGCTTGCGCAGCCGCTTTGGAAAACACCATCAATAAAGCGCGCTGACATGCCCATCTGATTTGATGAGACGACGAGCTCGAGCTCTCGACGCTGCCATCAATGACGAGCAGCCTCGTTTTCAAATTTGATGCCGATCACCACAAAAAATGTAGGCTGGGCAGCGGCGTTGAATACAATACCATTCCAGTGGTCTGATTGAACAGAATGTATTTGAATGGCCTACTATATTAATATTAATCCGAGAAATTCGATAATACATCTACCGGCACAAAATCTGCTCCGTTTCCGCCCCCACATGTGCAAGAAGAAGAAGATAACGATGAGTTTTTCGCCTCCGCCCCTTCTCGGTCCCCCATGCACTCCACTCCCTCCCAATCACGGCTTCGCACCATCAGTCCTGGTCCAGCGGCGATCGTTTACACGAAAAGGAAGGGGAGCTCTCCAGCGGTGATTCCGGCTGCCTGGGTTCCCCGCATGCCGCAGGTGTGTCCGTTTACATGCGACAAAGTGGTCGGCACTCACCAGGGTACACTGACGTTTGCAGCGCGCGGTACCGTGGGCTCCTGCTGCACGTGCCGGCTATCGTGCGTTGTAATTTGGGACCCTGGCGCGGTTGTCGGTCGTCGGGCCATGTGAATTGAGGCGCCAAAGGATTATAACCGCCCGCTCTCATGCGGCCGATAAACGACCGCGCCAGTGCTCTCTGCCATGGGCTGTCTAGTGACTCGAGATGAATCGCGGGCTGTGCACGGAGCATGGACGTTTGCGCACCGTAGCGGCTGTATAAAGGTAGATATAAGCGCAGGGTCTGGCTACACGATGCCAATGGAGTACCTAGAGGGAGACAAGTGACATAGTTAGTGTCGTGAGCCAAAATTGAAAATCCATAGCCGGCGCACGCTTAGGACCCATCCGCCGCCGTAGAGTGGCACTAGATCAACCCGGCCCACCCTGACACTTCTCTCGTCCCCCACTCCACTCCGCCTCGCGGTAACGGCTGATTTTTCGGTGCGCAGTCTAATCAACGGAAAATACGGATTGGTCCCCATTCATAGCGCCTATGGTCAGGTGCAGCGAAGGTTTCCATCGTAGAGTGAATTCTGAGCGGAGGACAGCCCTGCTGGGGCTTTTCCCGGCCGGCAGTGAGCAAGTAGCGGCGACATTTGCCTCAGAGCCTCGTGGCTTGGTACGTGAATTTGGACGGCTCGTCGAGCGGCAGGACATCATAGATGAGGGATCCGACATGCTCCGAGCCAATACCTTCATACTGGAACTGCTGGTGGTGGTACTGGAACAAGAAAAGCCAGGTCGGTGATGGATGCGGTTTAGAAGAGGGTGATTGTCACGCATGTAACGATGTGACGTTCTCGCTCAGGAAACTTAGGAACACAAAGAATGGTGTCGTTCAACCGAACCCGGTGCCGTGTAAAAAATCTGAACAACCAGAACCACTAGGTTTGTCGTCGCCGATCCAATAGTGATTTCAATTTCGATAATTTCGGATGTTCATTTTTTGTTAGGAACACGAAGAACAGCATCGTTGGACCGAACCAGGGCTGCTATTAAGATTCTGAGTAGACAGAAGGTCTTATATTTCAGTCGCGCCCCCTGCTGTGCGGTCAAATGTGAATATTCCCCATTTTTGCTGGTTACGAACACCACAAATCCGACTTCTGAACGCGCCCAAAGCCCCAGTTCAAACATCCAAACCCGTAGAGCATGTATACGGAGGCATGCGAGTAACATATTGTCGACAATCTATGAAAATACAGGTGATTTTTTTCAGAGTCGTAATTTCTCAAGTTCGAAACTGTCCCAAACACTAGAATGGGTTTGACAAGGATACTGAATCGAGTACTTCGGACTATGAGCTTCGTTATAATGTGGTGGTTGAACGGATTCACGGGTAATCCGAGGGGTACACTGGGTTGGCATTAATCACTGAGTGGATACAAGAATAGGCCGGGATGGACTGGGGACATCGGGAAACCACCGATTATGAGAGTCCGACAGCTTCATAAATACTCTAAGATGCATATTACCATGATACCATATTCCAACAAAATCTAGGGCCCGGTCGAACACATTTTGATAAGGCCTGCCATTTTACGGCGCTCAGGTCACAGTGCGGCAAGCGAGGGTAGTTCAAATGATTGGAATCCTCTCATTTGGAGGCAGATGCCCACAGTTCAGTCAATATGCAGCAGGTAGGCTTCAGAGACCGCAGGAGGGCGGATTGAGTGCACGGGGGTCAAGCCGAGGGTTGCCGATTAAAGCCGTAGAGAACGGCCTGGGACGCGGCGCGGGACGGTGGGGGCGGGATTATGGCAGGAAAAAATCAATTCCTAAGGGTAACCCGATGCAGTGCAAGGGCAGGAGTAGGCACGCGGATCGGGCGCACGACTGATGCACGCTGAATGCGGCCGGATGGAGCCGAAGCCGAAGGTTGCAATATGCAGTCGAAAGATATTTAGATGGGGTTTGGTTTGAGACCCGTGTTCATTCCAATAATCCGGATTGACGGAGGACACATCCTGGACGTCTGCAGGCGGGTGGGGCGGGCAGGCGGGGCGCAATCAACGAGCGATCAGAACGATCAGTTCGCGGATGGTCAGCCGGTGATGCGATCTAAAGGCATGCCGAGCCGCCGACGCTTGATGCAGAGGATGGTCAACAGCTGCAAATGCAGGCGCGCCCGCTAAAACGACGATGAATGCGCCGCCCATCATGCACGTAGGAGGCACAATTATGGTGCAGCCTTACACATGTAAGCTTCTGCCACTCTAATGAATAGCATTACCCACTGACATCTGCGCCAGCGGATTCCAAAAAAAAATGGGCGGGCACGCCGCCGACGGGAGCACAGCCACGCGCCTGGACGACGCCGTCGCCAATAACCGCGTGGAGGACCACCCAAATGCGGAAGGGACTTCCGCATTTGGGTTGGCCTGTAACACGATATATCACGCGCGTCTCCAGTTAGACCGTATGATGTATCATTGCACATCTTTAATCACAATGCCATGATATATCAAAAGTACACTATCCGCTGCGCCACCAACTCAAAGCGAAAGAAGCCAACACACGATATTGCGCCAGGTGAGCCTATTGCCTACCTGCGCCTCCACCTCTCAATACATCCTCCCAGAAACCGGGAGGATCTCCATGCCGCTGCAGCCATGCGGAGAGCAAAGTGCGCGACTGGCTGATTTCATACAAGAGGACTGAGTTCTACGGATGCATAGGTGTTATATCGACGAACATGGAGTCCAGGCCTACGACGAGCAGAGCTGTAGAAAATATTTCAGCAAGACCCAGCTACGCCACGAAGGCAGGGCGCCCCCACCGCGTCCCAAGACGCTGCCAATCAAGCTCACGGAAAAACAGATGCACGCGGCGGCCAGCGCGAACGCGGCTGATACAGACGATGGCGAAGAAGATGAGGGGGATGAGGACAAGGAGGACAAGCTTCCCCCAGCACGCGCCCTTTTCATCGGCCGCGCACTGCGCATTGAATTGCCCGAATGTGCTGCCGGGTGCGACGAGGTCGGTTGCCAAGGCTGCGCCTGCATCTGCACGGCGTCGAGCATCTGGATAGACCACGAACATTACCGTACGGCTCAATGGGAGGCAGCTGGGCGCCCGTAATTTTTTTTGGTAACTGCGCTTGAATATACTCGTGAATTTTTCTGGATTTTTGCTCGCTGCTGAGGTCACTTGTGGCAACTGCTCTCCGCGTGCACCTTCAATTGCATCTCTCAATCCTTGCTCTCTCCTCTTCCTCATGTCGGATTACTCGGCGCTCGCGCCGCAGCACACCCACGGCGCCCCCAACACCAGTCCCTGCCGTTGCACCCCCCTGTATTTTCCCGACCCAGGGTACGAAGACCAAGCCCGTCAGGACCGCTTCCCCGACCTCGATTACTATGGCATTGTGCACAATCCTATCCTCGGGGCAGTAAGCTCTCGGTGCGCCCGTTTCTTCCTTGTCCCTCGTTTTTTTGTCTGAGATTAATCCAGCCAAACTGCGGAAGCAGTCTTGCGCCTTCACCCGCGCGCTGACTCCTTCAAGGCCCCGACTTGGGCGCAATTCCTGGTGCATTGGAGCGCCGCATGTGCTGAGTCGCACGACCCCTCAGGTGACGCCCCCAACCTCCAAGTCAACGCTGCCGAGGTCCAGGTCCTCATCGATGGGGCCAAGGAAGCAGCAGGCGAGGCGCTCGCACGCGTGGAGAGGAGCTTCGCGGTGCTCGCGGAGCTTCAAGAGCGCACCAATGAGCAGCTCACCGCCGACGCGATGCAGACGGCTCCCCCCGTCGACTACCCTACCCTCACCTCCGAGCGCCAGGCTCTCATCCAGGACATTGCCCGTGCCAACAGGCACCTCCCGTTCATCGACTCGATCTTCGCGACCGATCGCGCGATCCTTGGCGAGGATCTCGCTGTCCGCCGCTGCCAGGACATAACTCGCACGTTGCAGCGTGCTGAGCTCTGGGCGACGCTGCAGCATACACTGCTCCTGCCGACGCACCACCAAACCATTGATGCCATGTACCTCGCCGACTGCTCCATCCTCGGGGACACCGAGGCGGCCTCGCGCAGCATGCGTCTGTCTCGCATGTGTGCCAGCGCATCGGCGACTGCGCAGTGGGCTGCGCGTGGAGTCGTCGTCATCCCTGATTCCGACGGTGATGAGGAAAATGAGAACGAGGAGGAGGACATCCCGCCCACCGCGTGCCAACAGATGATCACCACACTCCGCGAGTATCAGGCTGAGCAGCGCTGCACAAAGCGTGCCAAGCACGCAGTCGATGCTGTCGAGGCGGCTGTCGAGGCGGCGACTCGGGGGCCGCTGATGTACGGTGTCAGCGGCCACCCGATCGTCTTCCACAACCGGTATGTACCCCACCTCGTTTCATTAGGTTTTGCGATTGATTGATTTTTTTCAGTGCGAGCGCCTTCAAGGCTTAGAAGAAGAACCGCACCGCGGAGCTCTTCTTCACCCGCGATGACGCCGCGCTGGCGAAGTTCATCAAGGAGGAGTCGACAAAGTGTTGATCGGGGCGGGGTAAATTTTTCGTGTATGGTAGATAATCTCGCACGCACATCGTATTTTTTGGTTTTGTTATTATGTTTTTGATGGCCTGGCTCAGGCCCAAATATAATTTCATTCATATACGAATTTTCGGAGTGAGTTGGAAGAAAGAAAGGAAGAGTTGATGTAAAAGCAAAAATTGTACTCGCCTTCAGTGTTGAACCAAAACCTGATGCCTTAAGGATTGGGAAAGCAGCCAGCTTTACACCAGGTGTATAAGAACCCGCATTGTCAACCACTCGACCGTCGGGTTGATATGGTGTACAATATTTATAGAATACACCACCATTTGATTGGCACATTTTATTTTGGTTAAGCTTCTGTTGATAGAGTTGACATGGGAATCTGTCAAACAACACTTTTCTTCGCACCACCATGGCACGAACCTCAGTTCCAGCTGCCCACGCTGAACGCAACCTCGGCCAACCCGTGCAGCTATCACGGCGCCGCGAGGGTGACTCAGCCGCCACCAAGGCCAGCAAAGCTCTGAAGAAGAGCGAACGTAAAGCAAAGCACAAGCAGCTAGAAGATGAACTCGATAACTGGTTTGGCCACCGCGACTCGGAGATCATGCGCGTTGCTCTGGCGCTTTCGATGAAGCCCCTGGCCGTGCGCAAGCTTTTCTGCAACACATCGAGGCTCAAAACCAGGCGCGCACCCAGCTTGCGGAACGCAATTATCCACGACAGGGCGCTCACGGCCAAGCGGGGTGGCATGGTGCGTCCATTCATCTATTTACCCAGAGATCATTGGTCTAATAGCTTGCAGCTGCTTGATCTCTTCGAGCGCACCGGAACCCGTGGGTTCTGCGTCGTGTCCCGCGGCCATGCCGACGAACCTGGTCTCCCAGCCATGGTGGACTCCGACGACTCGATGTCGGCTTTTTCAAGCAAGTATACAAGGTGTCCGAGCTGGACGTTCTTCGTAGCTTTGAGCAGTTCTCTTGCACGCAGGACAATGGTGAGTCGGCAGTATTCATATGCGCGACATTGCCGCTGACAACAGTGCTAGCTTCGAAGCAGAAGAACGACCTCACCAGCGTCCGCAAACAGATCGTGGAGATCAACACCGAGGGCCTCCGTAGGTGGATCCCCTGCTGGCGACCTTCAGATAACTGACGCACTGGGTAGGCCACGCAGGGACGGATAAGAAGGCGACAATGTTGTATGATCACTACGACTATGAGGTACGGGAGCTCAAGAGGGCCGAAATCGTGGGGTGGCCCAAGGATATTGTGTTCCAGTGTCCGTCGAAGATGAGCGCAGATGAGGCGCGCACCATCCGCGATGCCTTCAAGACGGGCGCGATCTTCTGGAGGCGCATCTCTAACGCGGACCATGCCGCGCTCGTGGAGGCGCGCAAGCGCTCCGGGGAGCCAGCAAAGAAGGTGCGACGCGACAAGGGCGGGACACATGCGAAGAAGTCAGCGCACAAGGGCAAGAAGAGCGCGAGCGCAGCGAGGAGGACGAGGACAAGGAGGAGGACGAGGAGGACGAGGAACAGGGTGTCTTGGCTGCGGCACGCACCATGCACGCCGCGGCGGCGCCCTTGCCCACTGCTGCCACCGAGCCCACCCCCATTGCCCTCCATCTTGCGGACACGAGCGGCAACATGCTCAACGCCGCGTCCCTCGCCAGCGCCACCGCTGCCTCATTCTCTAGCGGCCCCAGCGAGGCCGCCCCCATTGCCTTCCGTCTCAGCGACATGAGTGGCGACGCGCAGAACAGCACGGCCGCTGGTCCCACCTTCGACTTTGGCGACCTCGACTTTGACCTGATGGCGCCGATCATCTACTCCACCATGCCCACAATGGACATGGGGGAGTTCGGGGACACCTTCGGGGACACTGCGGGCTTCACCGCCGCGCCTACCTCCGGCTGCACCATCGTGCCCCCTTTCAGCAACGCCATTGCGCCCACCCCCAATTTTCCCTTTGTGGCTCCCTTCAGCAGTGCGACTGCGACCGCGCCTGCATCCTTCACCACTGCCACTGTCACCAGCTCCACCTTTGTGCCCCCCTTCGGCAACGCGACCACCGCCTCCGTGAACCCGCCTGCTGCCACTGTAGGCTCCACGTCGGTCTTCGCACTCCAGACCAACACTGTTGGAGGGGAGAAGCGCAAGAAGAAGGCACAGAGCGAAGATACAGC